>BGNK01000714.1:183460-208969 GCA_003297005.1 Symbiodinium sp. clade A Y106
GGAGGGTTTACAATGCACCACTTCATTTTACTCAAACCCCTTAAACCCCTTAAACCCCTTAAGCCCCTTAAACCCCTTAAGCCCCTTTAAACCCCTTTAAACCCCTTTAAACCCCTTTAAACCCCTTTAAACCCCTTAAACCCCTTAAACCCCTTAAACCCCTTAAACCCCTTAAACCCCTTAAACCCCTTAAGCCCCTTATCCCTATAAACCCTTAACCCTGAACCCAAAGCCCNAACCCCTTAAACCCCTTAAACCCCTTAAACCCCTTAAACCCCTTAAACCCCTTAAGCCCCTTATCCCTATAAACCCTTAACCCTGAACCCAAAGCCCGTAGGGCTTCGGGTTCAGGGTTGTGGTGCAGCTTCTGGCGCAAGCCTGAGCGAAACAGCCTCTGGTGCAGATCTTGGTGGTAGTAGCAAATATTCAAATGAGAACTTTGAAGGCTGAAGTGGAGAAGGGCTCCATGTNCTTCTGGCGCAAGCCTGAGCGAAACAGCCTCTGGTGCAGATCTTGGTGGTAGTAGCAAATATTCAAATGAGAACTTTGAAGGCTGAAGTGGAGAAGGGCTCCATGTGAACAGCAATTGGGCATGGGTTAGTCGATCCTAAGAGAGAGGGATGTTCCGCATATGTAAGCATTGCTTCGCTCCTCGAAAGGGAATGGGGTTAACCTCCCCCAACCAGGACGTGGAAACTGTACGGCAACATGAAAGAATTTGGCCACGCAGGAGAGAGCCCTGGGAAGCGTTGTCTTTTCTTTTTAACCGCCTTTTACCCTGGAATCAGATTATCTGGAGATAGGGTTAAATAGCGGGTAAAGCACACTGTCTTCCGAGGTGTCCGGTGCGTTCTCGACTGCCCTTGAAAAGCCGAAGGACAGACTTATTCACACCCCTGGTCGTACCCATAACCGCATCAGGTCTCCAAGGTTTGTAGCCTCTGGTCGATAGAGCAAAGTAGGTAAGGGAAGTCGGCAAAGTAGATCCGTAACTTCGGGAAAAGGATTGGCTCTGAGGGTTGCGACATGGTTACCTTTCTGTTACCTTTTCGCTGTAGCTTTATTTTACCTTCTCTCGACATGGTTACCTTTCTTTTACCTTTTCCCTGTAGCTTTATTTTACCTTCTCTCGATAATAAGGAGACTCTCTTTCGCTTTACTTGGTTTCCTTGCTTTTTTACTCCCCAGCGAATACGTCTGGCTTTCGCCTTCTTGTCTGTCGGTGAAGACGTTACGCTTTCAACCCCCTGAAGCGTTTTCGTCTGGCTTTCTCCTTCTTGCGTGTTGGCGGAGACGTGTTTATTCATTTCTTCGCGGCTTACGAGAGGGGGGGGCGTTGGGNGGGGGGGGACGCACCCCCCCCCCATTTGCAACGACTGGGCCCCCTTCGAAGAGGGCTTCGAAGGCTATTTCGCAAGGGATTTCCTTTTGCGTGGTGGAGAAGATATTGTATTTGTTTTGATAATAGTAATAGTAATCGTAATCGTAATAGTAATAGGAATAGGAATAGTAATAGTAATAGTAGTAGCAACAGTAGTAGTAGTAGTAGTAGTAGTAGTAGTAGCAGCAGCAGTAGTAGTAGTAGTAGCAATAGCAATAGCAATAGCAATAGCAATAGCAATAGCAATAGTAATAGTAATAGTAATAGCAATAGTAATGTGATAGTAATAGTAATCGTAACAGTAATAGTACGAAAGCATAGCGTTGAAGCAGAGCAGCCGAGAAGCAGAGAAACACAAAAGCTGAAAAGCAAAAGGAAAGCAAAGGCAGAGGAAAGCAATCAACAAGAGAAAACAACAAGCAATCAAAGCAGGGAAGAGCAGCAAGCGAAAACTTAAAAAGAGAAAAGCGAAGCAGACAATCAGAGAAGCAGAAAAGCAGAGAAGCAAGAGAAGCGGAAAAGCAGAGAAGCANCAACAAGCAATCAAAGCAGGGAAGAGCAGCAAGCGAAAACTTAAAAAGAGAAAAGCGAAGCAGACAATCAGAGAAGCAGAAAAGCAGAGAAGCAAGAGAAGCGGAAAAGCAGAGAAGCAAGAGAAGCGGAAAAGCATAGACGCAGAAAAGCAGAGGAAAGCAAAAGCAGAGGAAAGCAAAAGCACAAAAATCAAAAACAACCAAAAAACAAAATCATACTAAAGCAGGGAAGAGCTGCAAGCAAAAACTTAAAAAATAAAAAACGAAGCAGACAATCAGAGAAGCAGAAAAACTGTAAAGCATAGACACAGAAAATCAGAGGAAAGCCAAAGCGGAGGAAAGCAAAAGCACAAAAATCAAAAACACAAAAAAACACAAAAAAATACTAAAGCATGGAAGAGCTGCAAGCAAAAACTTTAAAAAGACAAAAGCGAAGCAGACAATCAAAGAAGCAGCAGCAGAGAAGCAGAAAAGCAGAGAAGTAAGAGAAGCGGAAAAGGAGAGAAGCAGAGAAGCACAAAAGCCGAGGAAAGCAGAAAAGCAAAGGAAAGCAAAAAACACAACAACAAAAAAATTTCCCAAGAAAAACGAAAAATCCTCAGATAATTAGGATGGGCGGAGAATATCTCCCCACATTATTTTTCTGCTTCTGTCGCCATTATTATTATTTTTTTTTTTTGGCCCTCGGCCCTCGCCACTATGACTCTATTACTCTATTCCACGATTACTCTATTACTGTATTACTCTATTACTCTGTTACTCTATTACTCTATTACTCTAGTACTTTATTACTCTAGGNCACGATTACTCTATTACTGTATTACTCTATTACTCTGTTACTCTATTACTCTATTACTCTAGTACTTTATTACTCTAGGACTTTCTTACTCTATGACTCTATTACTCTATTACTCTCCTTATATCTCTCTCTCTTAAATACATATGAATGTAGACATACATACATACATATATAGATGCATACATATATATATGTTTATATCTATACCTAGACCTGTATGTATATATGTAGACTATTGCTCTATTGCTCTATTAGTCTATTAGTCTATTGGTCTATTAGTCTATTAGTCTATTAGTCTATTTGTTTATTAGTCTATTAGTGTATTAGTCTATTACTCTATTGCTTGACTGCTCTAGTACTCTTTTAATCTTTACTACTACTACTACTAGNGTATTAGTCTATTACTCTATTGCTTGACTGCTCTAGTACTCTTTTAATCTTTACTACTACTACTACTAGACTATTACTATTACTATTACTACGACTATGACTATTACTATTATTATTACAAATATTATTAGTAATAATAATACTATTACTATGACTATGACTATGACTATGACTATGACTATGACTATGACTATGACTATGACTATGACTATGACTATGACTATGACTATTACTATTACTATTACTACTACTATTACTACTACTACTACTACTACTAGTACTACTACTAGTACTAGTACTAGTACTAGTACTAGTACTAGTACTAGTACTAGTACTAGTACTAGTACTAGTACTAGTACTAGTACTAGTACTATTACTATTACTATTACTATTACTATTACTATTACTATTACTATTACTCTTACTATTACTATTACTATTACTATTACTATTGCTACTCCTATTACTATTACTATTACTATTACTATTCATAACAAACACGCGAGAAAAAAAAAAGCCACAGGTGCAAAAAAATAATGGCTGCAAAAATAGGCCCTCCATTAGGATTCCGTTTTTTATTTGCAGGGGAGTTGTGTTCTGCCGTCACTCTGGACCCACTATTAGCCTCCAATACCTTGAATCGCAGCAGTACATCGGGGAAGCAGTTTGCTCACCTGGTGGTGAACGGGGAGGCTAAATCATGACATTCATTGAAAATAGAAGTAGCATTCTGTCTCCTTATCAAAGGTATGTTGTATATATATATATATATATGTGGATGTCTTTGACACGTATAAACTTTCTAAGATTACGTTTGATAGATGTCATTTCAAACTGCGCAACACTTACAACTACAGTACTGTTTGTACTTGGTTGTCATAGATGGCAGAAAAGTGTGTTTTGTTTTTGACTGTCGGTCTTCACTGACTACTGAATGTTTGGGGTGATGAATGTGATATCTGACTGTTTCAGTGTGCACTATTAAATAAATGAAGCGGAATAAGGTAAGTGAGTGGACTTGCTTATGTTGCTTCCTGAATTACATCTAAAGAAAGAAATGAGCAGATGCTGCCGTAAGAGAGGATGGACCAACTTGCTTAAGGCATTTTAGCAGGAGTATGATTATCAGCATATGGGTAAGGTGGTAGTAGTACAACAAATAGTTAATGTTAATCATGGTTACTACTACTACTACTACTACTACTACTAGGTATACGGTTGGTAGGTGACGCCAGTGTTTTCTTCGTCTGAGTGTACTATTTCTCGAGTTTTGAGCTGTTTTTATTTGTCGGAAGGGGGGTATGCCCTTTTTGTGTTTTTTTGTGTTAGCAACTGTTGTCTTGCTGAATGCTGTTATTTCTCGAGTTTTGGCCTGGTTTTGGGTGGACCTCGGAAAGATCGCGTTGTTTTTTCTGACACTGCTTTTTTGGCATTTTGGAATCTTGGACTTTTGGCGTTTTTTCTAGGATGCTGTTATTTCTCGAGGTTTTGCTAGTTTTCGCTAGTTTTTCATGTCTTTAGTGCAGCATCACGATTTTGAAAACTACTTGTTTTCTACATCCAGTGTCATTTGACAGGCTTTACTGTCAGAGAGGCTTTGCTGTTAGACAAGGGTTCCAGGAGGGCCTTGGGTGATAGGCAACCCTGATTTAAAATGGCTTGGCTTGGCTTGGTTTGGGGTTTAGGGTGTCACCATAAGGCTTTTTATAAGAAGCATAATAGGGGGTTNTCGGATGTGGGGTTGGGTGTCGGAGCTGTGTCATTTGGGTTGTTGCTATACAGGCTTTACTGTTAGAGAGGCTTTGCTGTTAGACAGGCTTGGCTGTTAGACAAGGGTTCCAGGAGGGCCTTGGGTGATAGGCAGTCCGGATTAAAATTGTAGTCGGCGTAGTAGTAGGCGCACGGTGGGTTACATCATCATCGCCATCGTCGACATGCATGCATCACAGCAACAAAACTCCACAACTTCAAAGCAAAAACCAGACGTAACACACACACACAATATAACACCAAGACCACTCAAAACCAGCCCAAAAACGCGAACAATCCAAGATTGCGAAACGCCAAGAAACAGTGTCATAATAAAAGCGCGATCTTTCCGAGGTCAACCCAAAACCAGGCCAAAACTCGAGAAACAACAGCGTTCAGCAATACAACAGTTGCTAGCACAACAAAAACACAAAAAGGGCGTTCCCCCCTCCGACAAGTAAAAACTGCTCAAAACTCGAGAAATAACACACTCAGACGAAGAAGACACTGGCGTTACCAACCAAGCCTGCGCCTCCTACTACTACTACTACTACTACTACTGCTACTGCTGCTACTACTACTACTACTACTACTACTAGTACATACTACTTGATTGTAGTAGTACTATGGCCCGTAAGGTGGTTTGATATAACCATCTTCATGATAATTAGATCTTGGGAGTTTACTTACGTAGTAACATGCTAACAATGGTAAGACTCATATGGTGAAGGTTTGTGATTTAGTAAAAGGTGCTCGCAGGAAATCAGACAAAATATAGTGAAACGTTTCAAAACCTAGTAGTAGTAGTAGTAGTAGTAGTAGTAGTAGTAGTAGTTTTTGCCTCCTGCTTGGCTGAGTACGCGATGCAGGGCTGTAAGTTCATGTCCTGTGAATTTTGTTTTCCATGAGTTGTTCATGGAAGTGTAGCTATCCTGATTTGGACGGCTATTGGCATCACATTTCGTGATCATGCTCAGCAGTGTTTGCCCTTGCATGCAGCAAAATGCCGACTTTTCATTTGTCTGAACTAAACTCACAACTCTAGTTCGTCAGACCATTCACATCCACAGCAGTATCAAATGTGCATCCAGAATCTTTCACCAGCACACACTCAGCAGATTCAGGTGGTGTAGACAGCGAAATGTTCCAAGGGCAACTGAATCCCTCACAAGCACTCCGTGTAGACAGCTTGTCCACACCAGCTTAATCAGAAAGTGTAAAGCTGTAAGAGAGCTGGGTCACACATACGGGCAGCTCATCAAGATCATTCGGTCAGTCGGAGGGAAAGTGGCAGTTAAGCATAGCATAGCTAGCCACCAAGATTGCGTTCGGCGCGATCCCACAGTGCATCTGCAGGAAGTAATACATAATGCCAATCCAACCCCAGCATGTCTCAGACTTGCAGCCCTAGGAGAGCCCAGCGGCGTTTGCGAAGCAAATGTCAGTCACCAAAAACTCAGGATGACCCAGAAATCATACAAGCTGTCCGAAGGCAGGAAGTCTCGCTACATTGAAAATGTGTCGAGGTCTTGCCATTCTCATCCGTCTGAAGTCAGGCGACACGCAAACCAAGCACCAAGACAATGTCATCTGTCACCTACAACTGTATCATAGGAACAAGACTTGTTCACATTAGCGATGGCAAGCAGAAACGTCAGATCCTTTTCGAGCAGTCAAGGCATACTGCCAAGGAAAACCAACCACGCTTGTCCATGCTCCAGTCCGGCGCACAACACCGTCCTTGAACGATGTCCCATGCAGAGTATAACCACACATTCCAGTGCGTCCTTACTCGCTTCCAGTGCATGTATGTCACCATCCGAGAGTGAAGTCCCTGCGGAATATTCCCACTCTCAGAGCCGTGCTGGCAGCGGCAATCCGGAAGGCAAAGTCCAATACAGGTTACAAGCCAGGGATCTCCAGTCAGAGAGGAGGCAGCGCATGCAGAGCCATTGCAAAGCGTGCAAGAAAGACAACTAGGAGTCCGGCTCAAGTTTTGGCAAAGTTACCTTTAACCCAATTATTGGTACACTAGGGAAAGGCCCGGGGACTGAGTGTTTTATACAGCCATTACCGTATAGTAAGAAAACCGGTTATGGTCAAACCCGGTGCAGTGCGGCAGTGGTGCCAGGGTGGAATTCATCACCCATTCATGCGACACCCAAGGCATCAAGTAGTGGGGCAGCACGCAGTAGGTGTGGCAAGCAGGCCATCACAATTACTAATTACATTGCATCCGATTACATTGGGGCTCTGTTTTGATTGTTTTGTGGCTCTGACTCTGACATGCACGCAGCATGAATTATGTATTTGCCCGGACGGCGGGAATACGTCATCGAGTCCGCAACATTTTAGTTGGGCAGCGTAGTTCTTTTACTTTAGCCGTCCGGTGCACTCTTGCCCCACTTTATACGTTCGGATGAAATCTCCCAAGCAGGTTGAGCCTATAATTCAGAATCAACACCATACCCCCATATCAACATACCCCAGCTGTATAAGTTGAAACAGTTGAGTCACCGTCCAGGAGGCTCAAGCTCGCCCAGTCATCAGTCCACGTGGAGGGTCACAATCCCACCCTTAATGGTTAAACCAGGGGGGTGTGTTGATGTACCATTGAGCAGGCATGTTGATGATCTTGGGCTCGCTCCTGCAAGAATCACTCTTGGTTCTGCACAACTGTCAGCTACATCCGGGTTACGCGGGCAGGTCAGAAAGCTTTTGAGGATTGAGAACGAAGCTTCCAAGAGGTTATGTTTTTCAATCCGCAACAGTTCACGACGTTCAAGCTTCTTGTTCAGGGCGTAGCAGTACAGTGCGGAGTCGACAAGTTTTTTATCAATACCCAGGGCCCGACTGAACTTCTCTATCTGGTCATCAGTGAAACAGCAGTCATCAGGGCAGTCATCTTCAGGCATCATCCACTGGTGTTGCAGATTGCCCACAGCACCGGCCTGTTCAAGCCGTTGAGTCCCTCACTCAACATTCAAGTTTGATCCACTGCAACCAGCGACTTGAAGGATACATGTATCACCCCCACAGGTCCAGCCCGCAGGTGACGCAAAAGGATATTATTCTGGTTTATGGGGGTGACCAGTACTACACATGTTCAGTCGTCAGTGAAAAGGCAAACAAGCAATCGCGCAGCTCCATCGCTACTGCCACAGGGAGCGCTATCGCTAGTGCGTGCGGCGGCTCTTATTCCCTTGTGGGTTTCAGGGCCAGGACCAGTAGCTGAAATATCAACACTTTTTCGGGAACACGTCGCTACAACCGATGGGAGCGCCAGTGGCTCCTGGGACTCTGCAGGCGCTACTGGTTTAAGGACTGTCGGTGGCAGGGCAATGTTGGCACCGGCTCAGCAGAAGACACGAGTGGCCTGTTTGTGCACACACGAGTCACAGGTCTCACATGTATGTTCCTGGCCATGCACCGTTTGCAGTTGAATTTTGGTTCTTTGGTGCATTAAATTATGAATTATGAATTATCAATTATGGTCATGCAGATGTCACTGTCGATTTCACGACGTACAGATAGAGTGAACACAATGTACACTGTGCTGTTCATGTAGACCATTGTCCAAAAAATTACAAACTAAATGCAATGAATTTGCCAGGTTCTGTACACGGAAGCAGTTGTCGACTGCAGACTGGGGATCATATTCCGGCCACAAAGCCATTAAAGGAGTCATATTCCGGCCCCGAAGGCATTAAGGGGAAAACAGCCGAGCGATAACACAAGACGATCCCACGGCAGTCTGGTGACATGCGGCCACCCATGTCGTTGGAAGACTAGTTTGATGATAGTCAGTCATCCTTACTTTCGGTGCATATTCTAGTGGAAATTTAAATAAGAGTGGCACAGTAGGTTCTTTAATAAGGCGCTGACTAGAAACCCGTCCTACCTCTCTCAGCGCTGGTTCTGCTGTAGCCGGTAGTCTGTTGAGCGGGCAGCTGGGTGATCAGGAAGTTCGGCTGTGCTTGGCTTACCGTCTGCTGGCTCAGGTCCCAGTGTCCACTGATCGGGATCACTCGGCGATCCTGTCAAAGGCACCTGTACTGGGATCTGGGCTGGCTGTGGTCCCAGAGTCGTCGGCGGTGTTGTGGGCTGCGGGTACGGCTGTGCTCCGGCAGCTGCATTGCCCGAACTGGTTGCCGCGCTGTCTGTAGACGTGCTCTCCCTCGGCGGCTTACGGACTGGCAGTTTGGGAAGTCGTCCCAAGATCTCATGCAGAACAGGCATGTCATTCTGCAGAGCCTCAAAGCCATTGGTGATTTTGACATCACACTCAGATGTCTGGTCCACCAAGCCACATGTCATCGATTCCAAGCGAATCAGTCTGTCCTCGCATCCTCCGATGGTCTCAGCACTGCTCTGCAGGGTCTGTTGGGCCTATGTTCGAGGCCTCACGACCAGAAGCTACCATATCCACCAGTTTCTTGAGCTCAGGCACAACAGGCTCAAGTCCACGGACCAGGGACACCAGGTTCCTGACGTCACTGCAGGTGCTCCCATGGAGATCCTTGTACATGACACACTGTTTTTCATGCTTCTGATCCATGACAACTCTCAGAATCGCCGTCTTCTCCGACAGATCCTCCACTTTGCTACTGAGTGTCTTATGCAGCCGGTCTGCATACTCCTCCAGGCTTTTCTGGAGTTTCTCCAGACTTGCCTCGTGTTGTTGTGTGGAGGGCTTCTGGATCACGAGACCATGTGTCTCCGTCACTCTATTGTACATGCCACCCAGTTTGCCACAGTGACTCACCACCGTATTCAGTAGCTTGTGAAAATTGGTTACCTCTGTGGCAACCGTTTTGAGCGTCGCTATCTGACTGAGTATTTCCAGCAAGTGCTTCTTAAGCACACCCAGTTCCGTCGCCAGATTTTTGACCTCTTGATCAGTCGTCTTGAGGGTCGACAATTGGCTCAGGATTTCCTTAGGCGCGTCTGCGTCGCCACTTGCAGATCCAGTCATTGACGTCATGGACATCTTGACTTCACGCACTGCTTCCATGAGGCTTTCAGCTTTTGAGTTCTCCTCCATCTGCAGCTGCACCGACTGTACTGCCAACAAAATTTTCTTCTGCCAGCGATACATGTGCAGCCCAATTGCACCTAGGAGCCCAAGCATCACAGCAAACAAACACAACTCCACATAGGCAGCCCCCACCTGCGCTGCACACCAGACCCACTCACTCAGTGTGGTCAGCGGCATGAGCAGGTCCATGGCTGGAGACCTACCTGTCACAAGCTTGCGCAGGAGTTCGAGAAGTCTGGCTAGCGAAAGTCATCACTGAGGGAATGTGGGTCAGCATGTTGCAGCATAGATTTCTGGGATGATTTTGTGTCCATCCTGCCCTCCCCCTGTCCCGATTGACATGTGGGCGCAACAGCTCAAGCCAGTTATGAAAGTCAGGGTTCGGTTGATGGTCTCTCAGGAGGTACACTTTATTGTAATTTATGTCCCTAAGAACTCGTCTGAAGTGGTTGAAGTAGTACGCTTCCTTGGCTGCTTTGTCAGCAAGTTCGTTTAGGGCATGTCCTTTATGTGCTTTGACATGTTTGGCTGTGACTGTGGTGCAGAGTGAGTGCCACAGTGAAGTAATGTTGTTGGTATCTGGAGTGTGACATGTTGGTTGCAAGGTTTCATCAAGGATCTGTAGGACGTACTCACTATCAGTCAGGAAAATAGTAGGCATACGGGGGCAGTAATGCTTGAAGTGTTTGATTAGGACCAGGGCTTGACATGCTGCAACAATTTCCGCCCGAATATTAGTCCAGTCTCCATCTATGCGCCCCTGTCCAACGACAGCAGAAGCAAGTTCAGCATAAGGAGCCAAGATTGCAACACCGTATGATCCATGGGCAAGTTTGGAGCTACCATCAATACAAAATGCAATCGCTCGCAAGTCATCATTATCTTCCGTAGGGGGCACAAACTGGTAAGGAGCTTCAACAGGTGGGTGACGCATGGCTAGAAGTTTGAAGGCTTCACCAACTTGTAGCAGCATGCGTCCGTGAAGATCACAGGTATGAAGGTCGCTGTAGTATTCTACGAGGTTCAAGCATTTATTGGCTAGCCATCTATTGATCACAGCCTCCCACTGGAGTCTGTCCTGAGCAGCCTGGTACCAGTAAGGTGCCTGTCCCACAAGACGCACCGATTCCAGGGCTTTCTGTAGAAAACGTGCCGTGTTGGGCCAAAAGCCTAGGCATCTTTTATGTATATGACCAAACCTAGCAAGCCAATCTTCATTGCGAACCGCTAGAACTATAGTGAGAGGAGAACAGCGATTGAGCGGGATTCTCGCTGCATGTCCCCAAAACTTGAAAAATGCTTGGGCTTGTATGGCTTCCCAGCAGCCATGTTGTAGACACTGTGCTGTCATGCGTGCAGCTCTGCGTCTCACTATCCAATTGAAGGCCAGGGGCATGAAGGGTTCGGAGGTGTATCTGCAGAGGCATCCTAAAAAGGAGGTCTTGAGAGACTTCTGCACTGCTTGAATGGGTCTGACGCATGCACTCATCCATCGCCATTTACTGGTCACGTACGAATTAATTAAGCAGATTGATCCGGCTGGCCTGTTTAGGAGTTTAAAGGTATCCCAAGAGCTGTTTGTGGTCATAGCCAGTCGTGCGTTAAGGACAGCCTGACAGGATAACTTATCCCCAAGAACTTAAAGTGATCCACCTGTTCATGTACTGTACCATCAATCTCAATCTTTTCCTTTTGAACGAAGGGGGCAGCGAGAATCTGGCATTTCTTGAGGGATAGTGTTAAACCGATGGCAGCGAGACAGTCTCTTACTTGGATCAGCATACGTTGTAGTTGGCAGAAGCTGGTAGCAAGGAGGATGAGGTCATCCGCACAAAGGATGTTGAGAAGCTTAATTAAAGCCCCCCCAGAATCCATGCTAATCCGGGTAGATTCTGTCTCTTGCCATTGTTGGACTAGCTCACCTAAGTAAAAGTCAACTGTCCTGGCAAAGATCTCTGCACTATACGAAGAACCTTGAAGAATGCCTCTATCAACATCTTGAGTCCAAGTGTAGTCAGCCATGCTAAGCAAGACCGTGGAGTAGGTCATGATTAGTAACAGGATTTCAGCTTCACGATGAGGCGCTAGCAATGTCAAGTTTTGCTATAACAATGTCAAGTTTTGCTATAACTAATGGCTGAGCACACTCATCAGATAAGCGTACACATTGCTGTAGCGCACGGGACCCCTCAAGGGTTTGTGCCCCCGGGACACTACCCAGCTGACCAGCAACTATGGGGGGAAAGTGTGCCCGAAGTCGATAGAGGAGAAGCTTCGTGACACTTTTCCAGGAACTGAAGATAGAACAATAGGCCTAAGGTCCTTGGGTGAGAGAGGGGCAACTACCTTAGGAATAAAAGTGAGACGGGATATAAGCCATTCCTGGGGGATTTGGGTCGAACCCAGTATAACACAATCAAAATAATCAGTTATGTGATCCCGAAGCTCAGACTGCGTCGCAATTTGCAGGAATTCATAGCTAACACCATCAGAACCACAGGATTTACCTTTTTGCAAGTGGATAAAACTCCATCGATTTCTTCTGACGTGAATAGTCTTGGAGCTAAAGTAGGGCCAGCAAGAGGGGGTGTTGCAACCACGCCAAGACATGCAACGTCGCACCACGACAAAGACTTTGTCTGCGCCGCGCTAAGCACATGACAAACCACACTGTGACAAGGACAGCCTATTTCGCATTTTGCTTCCCCGGCGGCAATCCGCCGATTGCCAGCGTCCCTTTAAGGTCCAGGATGTGGCTTTCTGCAGCCATTGAAGGTGTTTTACTCCAAGCTTGAATACGAACCACATCCCCAGCCTTAAACTGGACCCTCGGACTGTGCTTCGATGCCCAACGGCACCGGTGAGACTTTAGCAAGCTCGCCGCCTTCGCTCTGCCAGAATCGACTGCATCACACGGAACTCGTTGTCCCCATCGCTCCTGCTCGGAGCTCAGCCGCCAGCCTCCAGTCTTGCAGTGTCGTCGTTGAGCGCTTTGCGTGCTGGCTGAGTCGCTGCGAGTTGGAGAACATGCCTTGCAAGAAGTCCTCGCACATGTGGTGCGCGAGGCGGATCGTCTTCTTTTGGAACTGCGGCACCGTAAGAGCAAGGCTTTCCTTCTTGCACGGTCGCCCTCGTCGCCTCTTGCCACGCTGTTCCTCCTCTTCAGGCTTTGCCTTCGCCTGCTGCTCCAAATCTGCCTCTCAGGCACATGTCACCTGCGCAGCGACATCTTTAAAGAGCCGTTCGCAAGCCGCGAGGGGGATCTGGTACACCTGACGGCACTCGGCACCAGACCGGACCGTGACCGTAGCGGTAAGTGGTCTGTCAACACAAACAAAGCCATTGATGCGTGCAACTCGCTTGCTGGGTCACTTGACCTTAATATGCATGACCTTGCTATGTCCTCCCTAGCTGCCACCTGTAAAGTCTCCTCCTTCCGGGACGGTTCTTGTCGCTACAAAGACCCACCTGAAATCCGAGCCCTAATTCACCAACGAAAAAACTGAGAGGCAACCCTGCTCGGGACATGGGAAAACATATCGCTCGCCTCCGCGCTGCTGCTAAACAACGGCGGTATACTGAACTTCTTGACAGGGGTGCAGCAGGAGACTACAAGGTCATCTCGTTCTTTAAGAGACGACAATTTTCTCTAGTTACTCATTGTGTATGTGATCTCAAGCACTTCTGCCGCCTAAAGTACACTCCTCCGGACCCACGTCCCAAGAACATGGCAATTGAAGAGTGGAGAGAGTTGACTGGCTACTGGATGCTGTTACCATGACAGGTTCTGGATGCACATCGACAAGCTTTCTGTATACAGCGTCAAGGTAACATGAGTTCACCATGACAGTTCATGTGTTCATCACTCCCCGGATGAATCGAGTGTCGTAGTTATGTCAGCACATGCTATCACATTGACTTTCCGTTATTGCATCTTTTCGCTCGCCGGGCCCGCCAGGCACGGCCTCTGCATGCCCCTGCACGTGGTTTTGAGGTCACTGCCGGCTTGAAGTAGCAGATTCCATGTGCAGTAACGAGGGGATTGTTAAGTCCACCCATGAACTCAGTATCTCGCTCGCCGTCACACGGAGAATGAGATCATGATCAGCATCAAGTAAATGCACAATCAGATCACGTGCAGCAGCAGGTCCATGCACAATCAGATATGATCAGCCGCAAGAGCACGCAGCGCCAAATCATGACCAGCAGCTGACATGGTATGTTTTGACGCAAGCCCGAACATAGAAATGTTGACGGTGGCATGCTGCAATCGCCGCGTCGACGAAAACTCGACTATTCTCCGAATGACGATGTGATTTTAGTACGACATCAACCACATACGGAAGGAGTCGAGCAGGAAGACCCAATGCGACAGAATGGTGTGTCTTAGGGAGGTTGGCAACGTAAAATCCCCAATCCCCATCAAGTTTAAAATCATGAAGCTTCCAAGGCTCGGTCTGGGAAGAGAAGCCACCAACCTCTTGCAGTCCAATCACGTCAAGCCCCTCAAGATAAAGTTGATCCCAGCAAGTCTGCACATCCTTCAGGGATTTACCTTGAAGGTTCCAACTAAGGGCATGAAATTGGACTTGACGGCTGGCTGCCAGGATCTAGCAGAACTGCCGAATTGGCTGTAGCACCCTTGAAGAGTTTCTCGGGGCCTGTTGGTCGCAGCACTAATAGCACTGGCACTGATGAACCACTCCATGTGGTTTCCTTTGTTGTCAGGCAGGAAGCAGTCCCCTGCGAAGGGGTCTTTCTTATCAATATGACGCAGAACCTGAACATGATTCAGGAAGACTCTGCCCTGCCAGACAGTCTCAGGCTCTGCCACCTTGCACCCTTGAAAGGATGGGAGACTCTCGAAGAAAACTTTTCTTCTGAAAGGTCCTCAACGCCGAGATGTGGGCATTCCCGTCAGGAAAGGCTAGAGTCAATCTGACGAAATTGGTGCGGGACGCTGGTGCCCACAATTCAGCGCAGCAATCGGGGTGTCCAACGTTTGCCAGCATGTGTCTGACTTCTTCAAAGGCTTCTGATTTACGGGCATCAGACCAACCGCCTACGACAATCTGAAGATCATCAGTTTCGGGTTGTTCTTCAACAGCAAAGTGCGGAGATCTCGGGCTACGGGGGTGAGTAGCTGTACTTCTGCGAGGTGTCATGGGTTCCCTGGAAGGTGTAGGAGACCTGGAGGTTTGGTTCTTGAGATCCTGGACCTGTTTTTCAAGCTCTTCAATACGTGTCTTCGCAGATTCATGCATCTGTGTGCGCTCCTTCATTCCCAATTCAAGAATTTCAAGCCTAAGCCCATGATTTTTTGTCTCACTGCCAAACTCAAGGGCATCAACATGTGTTCTGTCTTGCTTCTGATGCAGGTTGCCTTGGAATCAAGCAGGTCAGAAATCCATGGTGGTGGAGCAGTCTCATGTTGTTGGGCAAGAAGAAGGGGGGGTGGACGGAGCAGGTGCAAGGTTTGGAGTAGGTGCAACGATACCGTCCCCTGCAACATTTCCAAAGGCTTTGTATGGTCCTAGGCCAGCTCCATGTTGCCCGGTAGTTTGGCCGAGTTCATTGCTTCGATCTTCGCCCGACTCATCACCATCATGCTGTGCTAGGTCATACACTGGGGGGCCTCTAGCACCCATAAGCTCATCTTCCCGATCGACCTGATCCCCACTACCATTGTCCCCGTTGCAAGTCGTCGACGAGGGCGGCTTCACGATCCTTCGGGGGAGGGGGGGGGGTAGAATACATGTGTATATATATACATATATATATGTGTGTGTATGTATGTAGGAAACTTGTAGTGCCCCAAGTATCGTGTAGCATTGCCATGGGACATGTAAGACGGTACGCCCGATATGGAAATCAGAATGGCGCGCTCATGCTGTGGAGGATCGCTGCCACACATGCGGCGCTTTGCTGTGGCCCTCGTACGAGGAGGTGGCTCATGGCTATGCCTTGCCTTCCCCTGGTGATTACTGCCCTTGTAACATTCGGAGCGGTGCACAATCTGTTTGGGATGGCGATTGTGGCGTGGATGCCTGGCATGATAGCATTGATGGGAATACATGCTGAGACGAGTGCATTCACTCAGGTTTCTACGGGTGTGATGCATAGCCTGTATGGAATTGGGAACCTTTGCAACTGTGCGGGAGAGGAGACCTGAGTGACCAGAAGGCTGGCACCAAACGGTTTGCCGTGGTGGAGGTGGTCGCGAAGTCACTGCGAAATCACTCGTTGCTGCTCAGGCGGATGCAGGACATGGAAGCATTCAAGTTTTTGATGGCAGCAAGGACCCAGATCGAGGCAAGCGACTTTTCACACGGCTGCATGATAACTTTGGCCACACGGCTCGCTGGTGTGGGTCGTGGGAGCCGCTTGTGGATGTCGGAACGCAGGGTTCAGTCCAACATTACGCTCTCGCAACTCGAGCTTGCCAGGCGAGGTCTCGGGTTCGAAGTACTGTGACTGGTCAGGTGTGCGGTATGATAGCCCTATGTACAGGGAACACATGCTGCAGCCACATCGGCAATTTTTGCCATGCGCTGTTCTGTCTCGAGTATGGCATCCAACCCGACACCCAACTGCTTCTGGACACGATTCTCGGTGGCGGAGCTGGTGCCTTCAAAAAGCCGTTTGCTAGCAGCTGCACTCAAGGACACTGTATGCAATGTTGGCAAAGGAAGCGCCGGATCCAGTTTGGGATGCCCTCTGCTGCAGGGCCTCCTGTTGGACAGCGGACAAAGCACAGTCAGACTTCCGGACCGTTTGAGTGCCTCACCACATCCACTTGATGGCCCCCTTCGTGGCAGTTCATGGGGGGGTTTTCGGGTGGGCTTTGGAGCCTGAAGGTGCGGAGCCCCTGCCTCAGGCTGCCGCTTTAATCCCCTCAAGCGCTGCGGGTGAGTGTCACACTATGGATGTGTTTCCCCATCGATTTCGGCGCCACCTTAGCTGACTAATTAGGTGCATAGGCTTTGAATTCATTCGTGCTAGATGCACATTCGATTCGGATTAAAGCATTACGGGAAAATGTGTGTGTATATGTATATATATATATATTTATATTTATATGTATGTACAGACATTATACAGACAAATACACACACACCCACACCCACACCCGCACGCACACACACACACACACCACACACACACACACACACACACGCACAAACAAACACCCGCACGAAGAGAGACGGAGGTAGAGATAGAGTAGCCAGCGGCCTCAGTGCCACCGGCGAATGGTCAGGGGCACGCTTGCCAATATGGACGACGGTCATAACTTCGTGCAGGCTCTTAAAGAAGACAAAGTACAGAGGCACAATGCCGGCTTGCCTGGCTCCAAAACTTTCATGCGGTCCTGTGCTGTAGAGTTCAAGCTTTCTCAGCTGATGATTCTCGCAACGGTATCGTGGCTAACGAAACTTGCGACGACTGACGACTCATGTGAGAAATGAACAAACTTCTCAGGTTTCATGCAAATTACGCGGTTGGTGCAGAGGACATCTCTGACAACTTGAATCTTTGGAAATTCAGGAACCATTGCGCTTGTGGACGACTGACCGGGATCGAACCCCTTTCTTTCTCTCTCTCCCTCTCTGTCTGGGACGGTTTTTCTCAGATGTGCCGGTTACATCCATGCTGCCGTGCCCACGGGCTGAGTGCGTACTGCATACTGGTTTCGCCTCGTATGCCGTATGCCCGACACACACACACACAGTGTCGAACAAACCAAAAAAGCATGCAAACAAACACCCCATACACACACAACCTTGGCAGTGTGCAAACTTGCCAGCAAATGCCAGCTCAGTCCCGCATCACGCTTGGCGGCGAGTTGAGAAGACGCCACATGGCGTCAATCAGCTGGTCTACATAAGCATTGCATTTCGGCAATCAAGCATTGCTTCAGCTTGTGGCAGTCTCAAACACTCGTTCTGTCTGCAACTGCTGAAGCCTGCCACACATCGCGGCGGTGTACAGCAAGGCACGAGGGGATCAGCATGGACACATCCGAGGCGCAAATCCCTGTAGTGCTCTGCTTAAGACTATAAAGAAGTGCCTGTCCATGGCTTGGAAGCGGCGCGCACATGCACAAGAGCACAAAGAACTACAACTGACTGCAACGAATTTAGATCGTCAACTGCATCTTGCCTGCATCCTGCCCTTACCATCCCCGACTCAGCACCTCCCCTGTTGCTGCTCAAAAACATGCCTTTGGCGCGTGCATCTGCTCGGACATGAGACTCATGCCAACTGTGCAAGCTTTCCAGACTGAAATATCGCTCTTTTTCGGTGCTTGGGTGCGGGGGATTTACATATGTAGACGTACTTCTCATGAATATGGCACGGAGCTTCTTTTCCCTGACGCTGAAGCAGCTCATGCCGGCCTGGAACTAGCAATGCTTCGCTCTATGGGCCACCTGCTTTGCTGCATCCTCCCGGTTCTTCGGGAATGAATTCGCAATGCTGCGGACAAAGCGAGAACATTTGGTGTCATCCCTTCGATCACGGCAGACAGGCACCTCGAACTCGCACATGCACTCATACAAACGTGGCTTGTGAGAGATAGCAAAGCATGGACCTAAAATGCCGCTCTACACATGATACATAGACCGCAATAGACCCCAGAAAATTCTTTACAACCATGTCTGATGCGAGCCCACGAGATGACGTCATAATTTGTGCGTGGGTTTTGCACTAGGTTGCCCGTGGCCATCTCTAAGGCCGGGCGCGGGATTTAAGACGTACCTTGGTTTTAATCAAAATACAAAGGTTTCTGGTGTTTAGAAGCGATTTTTGCCGGAATCGGGTGTTTACCATAAGATCCGGTGGTCAAGCTGAAATAGCAACAGTTGAGCCCTTCCCTTGTTGATTAGTTGATACCGGAACTATCCGGAACTTGTGGGTCTGCAGCACTGATCACCAAGAAGTACCGGCTGCCGCTAGTCTTCCCCACGATGTTCGTGTGTTTCCACATGTGATCCAAGCTGTGACTCAAGACTCAAACGGGTCCATTTGGTCCAAGCTTCCGCTCGACGAGAAAAGTGTCAACCTGCTCCACCCTCTCTCTGCCATGGATCACGAACGATCTGGCTAGATCCATCTAATCTAATAATCTCGGAAGACTGGTTCGCAACCGTTTCAGCTCAACGAGCTTGCACGGCAAATGATGCGACATGCTCGATTGACATTTCTGTTTTCACGAGACCTTTGACCCTGCAAAACAGCAGGCTTTCAAGGTAAAGCGACGACACGGACAACAAATGCTTTCACACAGACGTCATAAATCCCTGATGAGTTCGGACTTCTTTTCCAACTGCTTTCGCATCGGTGGCGTAGTCTGCGATATCATCGGAGTTCCTTCGGGGTCCGATCGATGTTCTGCATTTCTTACAGAAATGTCTTTCGTGTTCTAGAGGACCGACCGATTTCCCGTCGTGTCCTCGCAGACAGAAAGCAGAGGAAAATCGTAAGTTCGNGGTCCGATCGATGTTCTGCATTTCTTACAGAAATGTCTTTCGTGTTCTAGAGGACCGACCGATTTCCCGTCGTGTCCTCGCAGACAGAAAGCAGAGGAAAATCGTAAGTTCGAACAGAATTATCGGGGTAGGGAGGGTGGGAGAAGAAAATTTAAGAAGAGATCTTATACCAAAATGGCCACGGACATGAACATGTTCGTGTGGATCGACAACTGCAGATCCTCGAGTGTCGATCGGTGTGAGCATGAAAGCAGAGAGTTGTCACTTCGCACACCCNAATGGCCACGGACATGAACATGTTCGTGTGGATCGACAACTGCAGATCCTCGAGTGTCGATCGGTGTGAGCATGAAAGCAGAGAGTTGTCACTTCGCACACCCGTGTGCTACACGACAACAAAATCTTTCACACAGACGTCATAAATCCCTGATGAGTTCGGGCTTCTTTTCCAACTGCTTTCGCATCGGTGGCGTAGTCTGCGATATCATCGGACTCCCTTCGGGGTCCGATCGATTTTCTGCATTTCTTACAGAAATGTCTTTCGTGTTCTAGAGGACCGACCGATTTCCCATCGGTGGTGGTCGCGTCCTCCCATCGCAGGCGAATCGCCACCGGACCTTACTGGTCCGACTTGCGAAGCGTGTTATGCAAATTCACGAATTCGGGCATATCGGCGAAACCTATCTTAGAAGCGAATTCGATGTCACCCACAATCTTCTTAGCACGAGTTGTCAATCCTTCCAGAGGCAAATCGAGGGGAAGCCAAAGCGCAGATTCCGGGATGTCTTCGAACCGACTAAGACCATCGGAGATGTTCGCCTTGGTCGGGACACGTTCGAGGCGGTGTGCAATGCCTCTTCTGTCATGCCACGTCCAATGAGCCGCAATGAGGCAATTAAGCGGCTGGTGCTTACCGACACCCTTGATCAGCGCATGTCGGGATGCCTCGTTGTCGCAACACTGTACATAGAAAGACAACCAGGGCTCGAAGATCAACGAGGCCAAGATCGCCGCCCAGGACTTGAGGAGGTAAATGAACGCTTGGTCGGAGGTTTGACTAGCTCGGTAGGCAACCTGCCCTGGAAGTAGGCCGCACGTCGTACATCACCTTAATTAGTGGAAACACACGGCAGCCCATCCATTCTCGATATTTGTAGTGTCTCGCGATTCCCACTTCGGGATGTCCTCATCTCCCGGTCTGTACACTTGTTCGCCCAGTTTGAAGTAGGCATCGGTGTAGATGACGCTGTATCTCGGTGCGCACGGGATTCGTGGTATGGTCATAGGTCGGCAATGTAGGATGATGTCTCGGAGTGCCAACAGTGATGAGCGGGTAGGTTTGTCTAACTGACACGATCGTGCGTATAACGCCTTGAGAGGCGCGCGGCCAACTTTCCCAAAGAGCCTCCCGGTAAGAAAGTTGCACTTACTGGCCATCTTCCTCGCCTCTTCAGGCGAGAGGGTGTTGGACTTCAAGTGTTCGGAGATCTGTCGACACATGTGTTGTACCATCTTCGGACAAGGTGCGAGGATGAGGTTGTCAGTATCGGACGAGATGAGCACTCCCTGAATTCGTTGTTGTCGTTCTGGTGGCTGTCGCTTGCTCGGCTTCATCGAGATTTGTAGGCAGCCGTTATACTCTTCGAATGCTGTGAAGCTACCATGCGCCGACTTGCTGTCCTCCATCGACCCGTAATCATCGACGTAGTGGTGTAAAGCCGGGGACAGGACCAATGTACGGCTGCATGCGACAAGCACATCCCCAAATCTGTTCTATGACAAAACACTCGCTGCAGATCCGAAGAGCAGCACGTTGTGACTCCACAAGGTAGGTCCCTCGGGCGTCAGCAATAGCACATAAGCTTGTCGTGGGTCATCGAGGGGTAGTTGTCGGTAGGCTCCGTCATGATCGTGGCCCCAGACTGCCAATTCTTCGAAGAATGACCCTTCGAGGAAAGCCAATCCCAGCGAAACGAAATGGTCAGGAGTTTGGTGGAATGGCTGGTCGTGCATCGTTAAGTAGCGTTGTGTCCACTCCGACGCCAATCTTCTCCTCGGCGAATTTTCGTGTTCCCGTCGCTGCCCGTCTGTTCGATGCTGAAGGCCATCGCGATGAACGGGTCGTAGTGGAAGAGTTTCACCCGAAGTATTCGTACACTTCGAGGGACACACCGTCTCGCAGGGCCACCATGTCGGAGCTTTGTATGGGCCGTTCATCCTTCCGAGCTTCACCTCAGCGATGATCTCATCCAGCATGAACTCCCAGTGTTGATCGACACGGTTCTGTCGCAGCTTCTCGTGGACGTACTGTCGATTCTTGTTAGAAAATTCTGGTATCGGAGTCGGGTCGAGGTCTTCTGGTCCTGCCGGACGTCACTCCTGGAGTGAGTTCCCCCATGAGTGGGAATCCATGCGATAGCTCTCGGTATAAGGTCTCCGTTCGCGGGTAGTTCAAGAGTCGGAGAAGGTGAATCAGGACCAGTATCTGCGTAACTGAGTGCTTGTGTTGGTATGCAGATTGTACATGTCGAGGTAGTGAGTGGAACCAGTCGGTCGTCACTTCTTGCATGTCGTCCACCAGGTCGCGGATGTCCTGAATCACGGCGTCCTGAAATCGAGACAAAGGCTGAAACAGTTTTCGATGTTGCAAACACCAGTTCAACGTGGGGACCAGCTCCTTCGGGGTAAGGTTCGTGTCTCGATGCAGTGTCCATTGTAGATGATCCGTCCAGGAGAACTGCGGCATGTATATTCGGCGTGTCTCGCTCTCTCGGTGGAGGACCAAAAGGTACTCGCGTACAGTGCCAGAGGTTCGTGACCTTGTGAAGTGCTGTCTCGTAAGGTCTGGCAGGAATCGCTGCTTGGACGGAGCCTAGGAGTAATAAGAACAAGATCCACATCGCGGTTGGTAGGTGCCAGGCATTACCAAGCGCAACTTCTCGAGGCTGTGTCTGTCCATCGGAGAGATCTGTCGTGAAACCAGGTCGTAGTCCTTGGAGCTGTTCGCATAGTTCCACCGGAGATGTCGAGAGTGACCCGTCGGGCCATTGTACAACAAATTGTTCTTCGTACTGCCATGGAGGGTATCTTCGACGATCAGCATTCCACCTTTGCAAGGTCTCCTGTGTGACATGTTCCCCATCGACGGTGGAGGGCATGGGTCTACCTTCTACATTCTACAGTCGGTGCGGGTGTCGTCAAGCAGTGGAACAGTTTCCCTTCGCGGTGTAGGCGACTCGGTAAAGAATACCCTTTGACCGTCAACAACCTCGGCCACTGTGCCACTGTAGCGACCATGGTGTACAATCCGAAATGCGCTCTTCGACCGCGTCCTAATTGATTATGGTCCACCAAAACCGTTTTCGGTGTGTGAGGCCCGCGTCAGCGGCATCGACGATGATCGGTTCCATGGCCAGCACCGATGTGAGCTTTAAAAGCTCGTCTGTGAGCGTCGGGTGAGGCAAGACGTTCTCGATGGGAATGCCCGTGAAATGCGTGCGGATCGTGTGTTCAACATTGAGCATTTGTTGGAAAAGCCATCCCGTGTCTCCCCCGATTCCTGGCGGAGACGCTCGTAGACGGGAAAAGTCAGGGCATGGCGGTCCGGCTGTGATGATCATGACGTAGGGGCTGTCCTGGATCGATTCTTCCACGAGTTTCTGGACCTCCACAATGTCGAAGTTCGTGATATCTCCCATTGGAACCGCATCCTGTTCGTGTTGATCGTGTTGAAGCTTGTCCATACCCGTTGCGACATGATCTCGCGAGGGATGTGGTGTACATCTTCGAGGTATGGCGTTCGTGGTACATCCGCGCCAACACTTTCTCTGCTCCCATCAGTTGTTTCTCCGGGAACTGTCGTCGGTCACCGTCAATCGTGATCTTATTGTAGTCCTCGACGAGTGTCGCGCAGGTCTTCGGCACAGAGTCCTTGTCGGGGATGCTGGAGTAGACGATGTTATCGATGCGAGGTAGCTCTGGTGCGCCGTCCTCGTGAGAACCACCCATTGAGCTTTCACCGCGGCTTCGTCGGCATCGTCTCCAAGCTTGAACTCCACCGCGCCCACCTTGACGCCAGCTTTGATCTTGTTCAAGACGGCGTCAATGGCCGCGTCGTCGGGGAGGTAGGTCGCGATCGTGGCGCGGAACTTGCTGAGCGACCGGGTCTTTGGAGAGGTCTACCCGTCTACCCGGCCAGGGCGGCGGCCTGAGCAAGGGGGTCGGCCATCACTGTCGACGTGGAGGGGGGAAGGGTCCCTTCGAGCCAAAACTACTTGCTCTCTGGTGTAACACCGAAGCTTCGTCTGTACGTCAGGCTCCCAATTGTCGCTGCTTCTTTCGCTGGTCGCTGTTCCGTATCCTCCCCCTCCCCAACACGTCGCCTGGGCGGAAGTCAGGGAGGTCAGAATTCGTCATCATCGTCGGGCTGATTATCGGAGAATTCTTGTGCTTCTCGGAGTTTAAAACATCGCTTGCACCTCGATCCGGCAGGCTCGTTGTATTCCCGTCGGTGAGCAGCTAATCCGTAAGGCCATCCGCAGATGGAGTGCCAGCGTGTGCTGCCTATCGAGTCTCCGAGACTCCAGGGAGGTGGACTTCCTTGGTGATCGTGTTGACAACCCAGCACTTTCTTCGGAGAGTTTCGAAATAATATTCGACCGTTTCGCGAACCTGATGTGATTTCGTGATCTCTCCTCGAGACGAAAATGTGGATCTCCTCGATGTAATGGGGCTTCCTGCACATACACCCATCCTGTCCGTCACACTCGAATGATGGAGGCCTAGCATCATGCGCCACACTGTCGAGTAGACGAGGGTCACGCGCGGGTCGTTATTGAAGCTGTTCGGAACACCCAACAGTAGGACCCGTTCGTGTATGACCTGGCCCGCTGGAAGATGCACCGGTGGGTCGAGAAACAGTCCGTAGTTGGTAAGACGGCTCCCCTGTGTCGGACATCGAAGTATCTGTTCGAGGTACAGCACACCATCGTAGGTAATTTGCCATGGGGAGTCATCGGAGAAAGCCGCATATGGGTGATTCCTGGGCGGAACGTTCGGACCTCCGACCGGCAGTAGTGTATCGAGTGTGCCGTGCAAGATCGGGAACTGGTCGAAGTGGAAGTTCGTGTTGAAGCCAAACTGGGGCACTTCTGGAGTCGTCGGATTGGATCTCAGGTCNTGTATCGAGTGTGCCGTGCAAGATCGGGAACTGGTCGAAGTGGAAGTTCGTGTTGAAGCCAAACTGGGGCACTTCTGGAGTCGTCGGATTGGATCTCAGGTCATCGAGTGAAGTCCTGCCTTTGTTGACGACTTGCGACTTGGGACTCCGGCCAGACCATGCGGAAGCCTTCGAGCCGTTGAGCTGGAGGCCGGGCAGGAGTCGTAGGAGGCGGGATCGGTGCAGTGTAGATCACAGGAGCCGAAGTCGAAGACGCTGCAATCGAGGTGGAGGGGTTCGGAGAGCGCATCGGCTGTCCATGGCACCATGTTCGGGGGTCTAGATTGGGGAGCTCGAACCCTGCAAGTTGGAGTGGCCTAGCTTAGCTCAGTTATAACCTCGGTAAGTCAACCACTATAAGTCATGTTGCAACTGAGACAAGTCAGTTATAAGCTCCATAAGTTATATACAGTTATGACACTTAGTAAGTGTTTATACATTTTTTATAAGTTCATGTTAACTTGCTATAAGAAGTTGTGAAAAACTTATGAAACACTTATAAAAAACTTATGGAATACTTATGGGGAACTTATAAAACTGTTTTTGCACTTGCATTTTTTATGGGTGGTGCAATAAAATGAACTAATATTTCTTGCACTGTTGTTTCGGTTATTGCACATTGTGGGACAATATACACACATGTGTGTGTTGTTTATATTATGGTGAGTGTGTTTTGTGTCTGTGCGCCGCGCATCTTTGGCAGTTGCGTCTGTCTGTGTGTGTCGCGTTCGTGCGGGTCGCTGGGTGTGTGTCTTTTGCGTCCGAGCGGTGGCCCACGGCAACAATGTTGCATGTCTCTCTCTCTCTCTCTTTCGCCAGGGTAACGGAGTAGAGGATTGCTCCCCTACCCCGCGCGCTAGTGCGCCCCCGACTGTTGCGGGTGGCCATGGAGGCAAAAGGCTTTGTTGGCAGG
>BGNK01000715.1:4688-16338 GCA_003297005.1 Symbiodinium sp. clade A Y106
GACTGGGGGGTAGTAGCTGTGAGGGGCTTCGTGAGAGGAGCTCGCTCCGCTGCTGCTTTGCCCCGGCGGGTCTTCGTGTTCGGCGATGCTTGGTAGTGTGGATCTCCCCCCACTGTCTTTGGCAGTATTGGATGGTGTCGCGGGTTTGTTGCTTGCTCGCAGGCGGCGGACCGGCTCGGGTGCGTCGGGGTTGAGATATTCGACGCGTATGATCCACTCGCCGTCACGTCGCCGTCCACTCTTTCAAAGAGTAGCTTGTCGCCGGCCGTCAGCAGCATAGTGCCGGGTACGTGCTGGTCTGGGGGGGGGGCGTGCTGGATCACCAGGAGCCAGTGCTCTGTGGTCATCTGGCTAAAGATTCCCACAAGTCCAGTGGTGAGGGGCGGGGCGGTGTTGGCTGTCCCCTCCGCTCCTTGGCGCACGATGCGGGGAAGTCTTCCGCGCACTGGTGGGGCATCGGCAGGTGCGTCTGGTGAGGGCACGATTTCAATGCGCCAGCATCCGTGCGAGAGCGGTTGCATGTCCCCCTGTGTGTCGGGTGGGATCGGGAAGTCTGGTGGGATCTCCATGTACTGAATCGGGTCGTCTGTCTGTGCATCTACCCACTCTTGGATCAGCTGGGCTTCCCACGGTGGCATTGTGTCAGGTGTTGCTGCTGGGGTGACGTGGGCTGTGTCGTCAGTGTGTGTGGTGCCGTCTGCTGTCGTGGCTNGTGCATCTACCCACTCTTGGATCAGCTGGGCTTCCCACGGTGGCATTGTGTCAGGTGTTGCTGCTGGGGTGACGTGGGCTGTGTCGTCAGTGTGTGTGGTGCCGTCTGCTGTCGTGGCTTCTTGGGCCGCTTGGTTGCAACATGGGTCCGGGCTGGTGTTCTGTGGGATCGTGCTGCTCGTGGTGTGGTCTGCTGCTGGGTTTACTCCCGAGGCGTCTTGGCTTGCGCCTAGGTCGGGGCTGGCACTTTGTGGGTCGGTGCTGCTTTGCGATGGATCCCCCGGGGTATTGCCCTCGCCTGAGCTGCTGCCCCTGCTCACCCCGTGGTTCGCGGCAGTCTCCGGTGCTGGTGGCACGTCCTCGGCTGCTAGCGGTCCGGGGCTCGTGTCTGCTGTGCCTGCGGAAGGTCTGCTGCTGCCGTAAGTCCCCCACGGGAGTGTGTGGCGGTTGAGGAGGTCTTTCCACGGGTTTCGACTCTTTCGGTGGTTGTTGGGGTTGCGGTGGTTGTGCTCGTGGTGTTGTTCCATGATCGCGTGTACGCTGGTACACGATCCCCCATCCAGGTCCTTCTTGATTCTGGGGAGGCGGTCTGGGCTGTCGCTGCTGCCGGTTGGCCTGCTTCCATTCGTATNCGTGTACGCTGGTACACGATCCCCCATCCAGGTCCTTCTTGATTCTGGGGAGGCGGTCTGGGCTGTCGCTGCTGCCGGTTGGCCTGCTTCCATTCGTATTTGCAGGCTTTGTTTTGGACTCGTTGGCTGCCATGGCCTTCTTTCGAATGACACGTCGGTGTGTCGTCGTCCGGGTCATCGGGGGCTTCAGCTTCAGCTACGTCGTCCCCCGCTGCGGCTGTGTCGTCCGTGTCTTGGTCTGGCATGTCTGGCGTGGGGGCTGCCTCTCTGTTGTTACTGTCGTCGCGGGCTGTCGTCGTAGCTGCGTGGTGTTGGGTGGTGGGGTCACCGGTGCTGGGCGTTGCCAGGTCAGGCTCTGCTGTCGCGGTGCCGGCGGTTGTCTGTTCATCAGGGCTGGTGGTGTCAGGGCGTGGCTTGGCCTCCGGTTCCAGCTGCAGGTCTGGAGTCGCCTGTGTCGTGTGTTCTGCTGGTGCACTGCTTTCCCGGAGTGGTTTGTCGACTGTAGCCTCTGCGGGGTCTGCTGTTGCAGCTGTAGCGTGTTGGGTCGTTGGCTCGCTTGGAAGGCTTGCGGTGCCGGGTCGTGTTGCGGCTTCCGGCTGGGAGGCCGTTGTGGGGGCATCTCCGTGTGGTGGGTCGTTGTCGGAAGGGGCTGTGCGAGGCCCTTGCGTTGTTATGTCTGTGGCCGCTTCCATGGGTTTGCCAAGGCGTGTGTGACCAGCCATGGGTCGGCTTTGGGGTTGGGTGGGGGGTTGGCTTGCTGCTATGTCCGGCCTGCCGTGGTTACCGTGGTTCTGGAGGGGTGTGTGTGGTCTGTTGCTGGTTGGTCTGTGGGAGGTTGTGTTGTCTGTGGCATGGCTGTGGCTGTATTCGGTGGGTTGGTTGTCTGCGGTTGTGGGTGGTGTGGAGGATAGTTGGTGCTGCGGGGTGTGTTGTCGGGGCTGGTGGAGGGGGTACGCCATGGGTCCGTTGCCGGATCGTACGGTTGGGCATAGCGGGCCGTGCCGAGGCCGTAACAGGGTGGCTGCGAGGTGTGCTGGGTGGGCGTGGCTGCCGTGGTTGGTGTTTGAGGTGGGAAGTTGTGGCCGTGCGGCTGCATTGGGAGTGTAGGTTGTGCTGGCAGTTGCGGGATGTGTTGTGAGTGGGTCGGGGTTTGGAGCTGTGTTTGTGGTGTTTGTGGAAGTGCTTGGTGTTGGTATGGTCCTTGTTGGACGTTGTGGTGCGGGTGTTGCTCAGTTGGTATGGCGGTTGCGGCATGTGGATCTGGGGGACGCCTTGGGGGCCCACTTGGATCACTGCTTGCGGTGCGAGGCTGTATCCTCCCCATGAAGTAATGAGCTTGTGTTTGTCCCCCTCCGACTCAAGGATCAGCCGCTTGATTTTGCCTGCAAATTGAGCTCGTTTGCGGCGCTCCGGCGTCTCACTGATGGCGGCCCAGAAGCGGCGATCCCCCCCTTGAGGTTTCTGTCCTGTGATCACCTTTGCCTCGCGTATATGTCTGAGACTGTCCCGGATTCGGCCTCTGAAGGTGCTCTGGTCTTCCCCCACACGGGGGGCGATGGGAACGATCGCGAAACCGCGGCGTAGTCCTGGGACGAAACTGTCCGTCATGTCGATATCGATCTCGAGTTCTTCGACGTGCTGTTTGACAAGTCGGAGTGTTTCGCTTGCACTCTGGTCTGCGTCCCATCCCCCCATGATGAGGGCTGGCTTGTTGTTCTCGAGTCCCCCAGGTTCGGTGGTCCTCGTNCTTGCACTCTGGTCTGCGTCCCATCCCCCCATGATGAGGGCTGGCTTGTTGTTCTCGAGTCCCCCAGGTTCGGTGGTCCTCGTGCTGGTAGTTGTGTTCGAGAAGGAGGCTGTCGCAAATTTGCCCTCAAGCAGTTCGAGTCTTCGTCGTACGTCGTCGTAGGAGTCGGAGACTTTCTTGACGGTGTTCTCGATGTCGCAGTGTCTGTCTGTCATTGCCCCCAGCAGCTTTGTGGTGTTCTCGACGTGCTGGTCCATGTTCTGTTCTAGGTTGCCCACCCGCCGTCCGAGTCCTTCGAGCGACTCGTGCAGGGAGCTTGTGATCTGCTGCTGGTTGACTTGTAGTGCTTGCNCCACCCGCCGTCCGAGTCCTTCGAGCGACTCGTGCAGGGAGCTTGTGATCTGCTGCTGGTTGACTTGTAGTGCTTGCTGCAGCAGGGCAAGTGTCAAAGGCTGGTCGCCGCTGTCCCCCTCATCTGTTCCCGTCGTTTCGCGGGCCCGCTTCGGTGAGCTTTGCGGGATTGCTGGCGTTTCATCTTGGAGGGCGAAAGCTACGCTCCCCCCCGCGTTGACGGACGATCCAGCCATTCTCGGTGGGGTCGTTGTAGTATCACGAGCAGGTAGTTCTCGGTCGAGGTACAGGATGTCCAGGGTCGTCTTTTGCAGGTTGTCCCCCTTGCCACTATCGCGATCTGGCTCTCTCTCTCTCTCTGCCCCCCCTCTCGCCCTTGCATTTCTTGAGCCAAAATGGCTTGAGCCAAAATGGCTACTCTCTCTCTCTCTCTCCTGCCCTCCCTCTCAACGCAGGGCGACTTGGTACACTTCTCGATTTGTGCATGTCATTCTCTCTCTCTCTCTCTCTCTTCTTCTCCCAGGCTTAAGGGCCGAGTTAAGCCCCGCGGGCGCTAGGGCCCGCCCGCGTTTACGGGCTGTTAGGGAGGAGTGAGAGTTTTGGATGTTTGTTTCGATCGAAATGGCAGGGAAATGGTATTGTGGCTATGTTGTTTCGGTCGACAATACATCTCTCTCTCTCTCTCCCTCTCCCAAGCCCACCCGCCCCCCTCTCTCTCTCTCTCTACCGGGCGTGAGGGTCGCGACACTCTCTCTCTCTCTACCCCCTGAACCGCATCCAAGAAATTCAAGAAATGGTCTCACTTGCTTGCATCCATCATCCGGCCGCGGCCGGCGGGATAGTCGATCTGCACATATACATAAGGCGTCCCGCGTCAGGGCTGGGTCAGCGCACACCCGCTTGCATTTGGATCGGCTTGCGAGGTCGTTGCTTCCGGAAGGATGCTGGGGTGATGTCTCGGATTTGTTGGGGGTGTTGATTGCACGCACCGGCACCGGAAGTCGCCGTGGCGCCACCCGGACCTGGTTGGGCGAACCGGCAGGCGAAGCTCAAAAGCGAGAAGCTCAAGATAAGTCATCACTCAACCTACTAGAACGCCGTTGGGGTTGTGGTTTGGGACGAATTCAGCCGGCTGTTCAAGATTTCTTGGACCGGCAGCGCTTTCTTTTCACCATTCGGCACAGCAAATACCCCAATCGAAAGACTCCAACCACAAGATGATAGTGGCGATGCAGAAGGGTTAGAAATGTGCTTTGACTGTCCTGCTCGGGGCGCTTGATGCCCGTGACCCGCTCTGATCTCGATTCCCTGCTACGCATGACGAAGTGTGGGCACAACCGACGGCCGGGACCTCCCAAGTTTGGAATTCGCAGCGCAGCTGCCTGCCCAAACGGCTGCTTTCCTTGTAGAGGCCCTGGCACAGGGAAAAACAGTCCAGTGGCTGCCATGCCGTTTACAACATTGATCGGCTGTTATCCTGGGCTGCATTGCAAGAGTTGGGAGCCTCTCTCAAGGTCAACGGCATCTCTCTCTCCTGGAATGGCACATGGACATGGAATACACAGCTTACGTCCCTGGCCGGGGCTCTGGCGACCTGGTTTCGGGTCGAGTTGGGTCCGGCACTTTCCTCTGCCGCCCTCTCCTTCCATGCCGTAATGCATCCATGAAACTTTGCGACGCCAGCTGCGGCAAGGGCACATCCGGGCTTTGGAGCCTGAGTGCGGAAGCTTTGCAGAGCAATCGGCAGGCTCGGATAGCTCGGCTCGGGCGCGCACCAACCAAAAACATCGAGGTACAGGACACTCCGAAATCGGGTGGGCAGAGCTGCACCGCGTTCAGAGACCTTGGCATCTGAACACAAGAAGTTCGGCTGCTGCAGTTGCAGGAGAGTGCCCCTGGATCTAAAACTGAGGCGACAACATGCTCGGCTCTGGCAATACATGCGACACACACCTGTGACACTGTGGACAGAACTGAGCTCAGGGACCAGGTTGCAGGACGAATCTCAAGGTGGAGTGTGACGAGCGCACGATGAGGCCAGCATGCATCGCAAAGACGACAGCCACAAGAACCTTGAGCGAGAACAGCGGACTTGGCGACTTGGGTGCTAGGGATATGCGATTTGAGTCGGATCCCGGGTTGAAGCCCCTTAACGCTTCGATCCCAGTCTGAGGCCATAAATCCGCCCGCGCACAACTTTATCCCCCGCTATCCCCAGTACCACTGTGGCTCAGGCAAACTGTGCCACGCGTTGTGGCTCGCTCAAAGAATTCAGCGTAGCCTTCGCCCCAGCCCGGCCCAGCCCGCCGCTAGCCCTAGCACACGAAACGGACGCTTGGCATTCAGAACTCAGCCATGCGGCAGCCACTAGGGCGAGCAAAGGACCTCAAAGAATGCCAGCAACTCGCCACACCAGTGGATGCACACACTGCCGATCGCCGTCTGAGTTCACAGCCCAACATGAGAAACAAAGCTCCAAGGACCCTTCTGGTGCTTGAGAAGTACAGATCCAGCCTGCATCTGGGCTTGAATTCGGTCCATGGTTGAACAGTGAATGCTCGGATGCGCACTTGATCAAAAGCCATGCCAGCATGGGAAGTACTGTCCTGACGTGGCAGAGAGTCGCAAAACATCTTCGCAGAAGATTGCAGCAGCACTATAGGCAAGCAGCTCGTGCCGTGCATGTTGAGGCAAGCGTCGCGCAGGCAAGACCAGCCCATGGTGCATGCATCTCAAGGACGAGAAGGCCTCTGGATTCTGGATGCTGGACGATGGGAACACATCTCGCTGCTGCATGGCAGGCCGGCCGCGTTTGGAGAAGCAGCTAGGTCCCCTGCCAACTGTGTAGTAAGCCACGGCATGCAACAGCTTGTACGTACCTAGGTCTCCGTTGTTGCCACGAAGACCTGTATGTACACGCCGAGAGACACAGAGAGAGAGAGAGAGGGAGAGAGAGAGAGAGAGGGAGCGAGACATGCATATGTACATCTGTATATCCCAGATCACTGCTTATACATAAAGATACCGTGCTAGCATGTACGATCTGTTCTATACCGCACCATCCTCGAAGACAAGTCTCCATTCTCTGACTTCGGTCTAGGACTGAGACGTGTTTAAGAGAACTCTGTAACTGTTGGATACATTTAGAGGCTCATGTCGATACGATCCAATGGCTGAAATTTGAAGCAGTCCTAGACTCTCAGGAGTACGACCCTACAACCAACTCTTCAAAGAGGTCAACATGCCACGCGCACCTGAAAACTCAAAACTCCTCCTCTCGGAAACTGCTAGGCTGCTAGGCTATGTCGGGAAAATTCCGGTTCAGAGATTTATGTTACACACTCACCGTTTGGTCAAGATACAAAATGCTGGCATATCACTTAAGGCTCGGTCAGCCGGTTCAGGACAGTTGGTCTTTTCGGTTAGCGCTGGCCGAGCGGGAGGAAACTAACGCATAAACTCAAGCCCGAGTTTCTTCTACTCCTACTCGCATGCCCACTTTTCTGCCTCAAGAACTTGAGGGTTCATGCCTGACCATCCGCGCAAAACTGGTCATGAGATTCTGCCATTTTCAATCCTCGGGGATTGACATTCAATCCTGTGTGTCTGTTGCAGCATTGACTGTGTACAGACAGAGTCGTTGCGTTAATGCCATAGCAGGATCTATGCTTGTAAGGCTTCAGCACTTCGCTTGGCCAGCAAACGGTTGAACGTCTGTGGGTATCTGGCTTTCCAGATGTTACAAGGCTTAGAACGTGTGGTGGGTGTTCAAGGGTTTCTATTTTTCGCGCAGTTGACAACATGCGGGTCCTTGTTCGCCTAACAGAAGTCTAACAGTCTAACATCTATTTTTTGTTGGATTTCCGCTGATTCTTCCGAAAAGCAAAACTGAATCGCTAGAATGATTACCGATTCGCACTACTCTGTTGCATGGGTCCCTGAATTCTGTTGCCTGCAGGGAAGGCCACTTTGTTTCGTCTCTGCCCCGATCCTCCCGAAGAGTGCCAAACGAACACGGGAGCATCAAAACTGGAAGCAGTACACCCCGGCCGTGGGGGCTGTGCAATGGTCAGTGCATTGAGATGCAATCAATTCATGGCTCCCAGCCCAACCCGCCCCGCAGCGATCCCGCAGCAATCCCCACCGGCATTGCCTGAGCTTGTGTTGCCCATGATCTGTGCTGATGCACTGCGCAGTCCACCTTCTTGGGCACCATGCGGCTTGCAAGATTTCAGAACCATTTTCGTCTTCCGCTACCAGTAAGACTCGTTCTTCCTTCCGTTAGCCAAGCGAGTCCTGGCCCGCCTGATCCGCAGTGAAGGTGGTCTCGAATTGGGAGACACAGTTTCACAGTTTCTCGGCGCTCGCACAAGCCGCTTAAAGGTGTTTGCAGCATCTGTTAGCACGCCTAAGCCTATGCATGCCTGTGGTGTTTGCTTGGGCAACAATATGCTCGCTCGCTCGAAGGAAAGCTGAGAACTTAGCGATTCGGAGAAGCAAGGGACCCCGAAACACACTTTGCGGCCTGCTGCTCCCCTGTTGGTTCCTTTTCCCGCAAAGTGCGTAACACCGGAAGGAGGTTCAAGCCTTTCACAATGTTTCTCGAATGACCCCTGATTCGACGCAGACAAGAGCACATGCAACCGCTTCAGTCGGTAACCCTCCATGAGCTTGCAGCATCAAACGTCGTTGAATCAGGACGGCGTGGAGGACAGGACGACTTGCACATGTCTCAGTTGCTAACGTCGACCCCTAAGAGCTTGACCAAGAGCAAGGCAGGCACGCGCATACGCATCGTGTGCCTGTGGGCTTTGATACATCGGCTTAAGGTTTACGTCTCCATAGATTTGGCAATAGTTCCTGCCAGTTGTCCTGCAGGTCGCGATAGAGCCTCAGCCCAACCAAGCCTTGGGTGTGTTGTGAGTCGCCCTGCACCAGGCTCCCTGCCGCACATGTTTAGCAGCCTCAATGCAACCAACGCAGCATGCTGAAAGCAAGTGCGAGTATTTGCTGTTTTTGTGGCTGCCGCCCTCTGATGCAGTGTGCCGCACCTGGGGCTGCTGCTACAGCCGCATTGGCGTTCGGCTGGGACATGGAGACCAAGCCAGCCACCGCAACTCCTGGCCACGAAAACCCATGACACGAAGGTATAAATGTTCAAACGCGGCCTCCTGATGGATCCTGTGGCCGCTGGCTTGGGCCATCTCCACCTTAGTATTACGAACAATTCTCCGCCAGGGGAAGCGAAGCAAACCTTGTCAAATCCGATCAGATCCGAGTACACCGCTCAAGCGCTCGGCTTGCTGCCGCAGAACGGGCAGGCGCAAAAGGTCCTGCACAACGAGAGTCGTAGCTGTTGCACCGTATCCAAGGTGAATACCGGCCTCGAAGCCCTTATTTTCGTAGTCCGTAGCCATAGCAGATCCAGCATCGATTTGCCTGTTTGTTTGTGCTCAGGCCCCGAGCAGTATCAATGCAGTCTGAGCAGTGCTACTAGTAAAGCCGTGAAAAGCCAAGAACTCCAGCTTTTACGTGCGCGATCACACACGAGAGCAAGGTCATGCCTCCGGCTGGGCAGCGGCAGCCGCACAAATTGCGTTAGCAACCTGTCAAACTTCCAGAAGCTGCAGAGACTCAGGGCGGCGCTCAGCACATTCAATGCCTGGCCTGACGCTGAAGGAATGTGCAGAAACCTCGCAAGTTGAGGTACGGAGTGATGTCTGAATCGCTTTTGAACGAAGCTGATAACGGCAGCTTCGGAATGGTGCCGTCGCGACACTGCGTGATCAGTTTTGGTCATCTGCTCGCATTGCGGGCAATGGAGGTCAGTGAGGGTACTTGAGCTTCAGGATGAGGCAGTCCAGGAACATGAACGATTACAGACCTCTGCATCATTGCCCCTGACACGAGGAAGTTGCAGGCCCTTTGCTCGAGCCTATGTCCACCAAGTGTTCCCACATGCCGTCGCATGCATTTCCGAGAGTGGAACTTGACTCGTCACCTGTCCGCACTCATCTGCTGCTCCGATTCTCTCTGCAGTACTGTAGGGTTTAGCTTGTGGAGATTCGCTAGCCGACGGACACATGCCTGTGAATCTCTCACATGCGATTCCGGCGTCGCTGTGATCGACTGCATGCTACTAAAAGTCTACTAAATAATACTTGTACATACTTGTACAATGGCCTGCTACCGGTTTGTTGTTCGACAGCGTGTGAGCGAGCGTGATGGCAGCGGTCCGTTCCCAGGCCGCTTCTGTGCCGCATGCCATGCAGGATGCTGAACTCTCACGCCAGAGAACACGAGCATGTATCTTTGCAAAACGGCGTCCTACACCGCCTGGAACGTGGATCCTCAAGCAAATGTGCCCAGTGGGGCAGTAGGAGTCGAGCTGATGCGTGGATTGCAAGCCAGGCGCTCAGGAACAGGAACACGAAGGCCTGTCAACAAAAACAATCAATTGATACCTGATCTTTTTAATGCACATCTCTAAGCGACGCTGAGTCAACGGCTTCAGCTAAACCTTAGGAACTCGCAAGCTGCACTGTCTGTCATACATCCAAGCAAAAGCTTGCAGCGCAAGTGGCTTATCACATAAAGCCACAGCAGCCATGTAGGCTCGTCTGACAAGCATGGACAAACGTGCGCAATGCAAACGACAACATTGAATTGACCCGACCTGTCATGGCTTTGATGTGCAAGACGCCGTGCACCAATAAATCAAGACCTAGGGAACAAGAACTCCACGCTGTGACTCAATGGGTAGCTACATATTCGCTGCGAAGCTGCGGACCCAATCCTTTTTTCGCCAACCCCCCTTGTGGCATAATGTGCTATAGGCCTTGGGAGCACCGCCCCTTGCTGGCATGCAGTCGGTGCCACGGCGTGGAGCGATATGTGATGTGGTGCTGCCGGCACTCCCTTCCTTCCCCGCCCCTGCACTCAGAAAACAAAACCCGACCCGAAACTCTATATCCTGGACACCCTACCCGCCAAAGAACAAGCCAAAGACCCGACACGAAGCAGAAGCCCGCAAACAAGGCCCCAACCCAGCACTAAGCCAACATGCCGACACAACTCTGCAAACCCGCAGCCCAAACCCCCAAAGGAAAACTCAATTCAGTCCTCGCACGCGGGGCTCGCGCACAAATCCCAAGACCCAGCTTTGCTACGGTTTTGAACTTTTGGAACCAATGACCCTTAAAGTCCCTAAAGTCCGACTCGGGTATGTGTATGTGTATATATATATGGTCACCCCCCCCCATGACAGACCATCCCCTTTCAAACACCGCCCCCACCGGCGAATTCGTGCTTTTCCAGAGGTATCGAGTTTCAGCCCTGATTTCGTCTGTCCAGAACCACACCCGGGCCAAAACCAAAAAACCAAAAATCCAAAGTCTCANAGTTTCAGCCCTGATTTCGTCTGTCCAGAACCACACCCGGGCCAAAACCAAAAAACCAAAAATCCAAAGTCTCACGGAGAATGCGGGGACAGTTTTGGTTTTTTGGATTTTTGGTTTTTGGATTTCTGTTTTTTTGGATTTTTGGTTTTTTGGTTTTGCTATGTAAAAAACCAAAAATAAAAAAAAAACCAAAAACCAAAAATCCAACAATCCAAAATTGTCCCCACATTCTCCGTGAAACTTTGGATTTTTGGGTTTTGGGTGCATCCTTGTTCCAGTCACGGCCTCTGTCTCTATACAAATAATAATACCATTATTGAAGTTAAATTGAATACTAATACTCCTATGAACACTAGTACTCATAGTAACAGCGATATTAGAACTAATATTCATACTGGTATTGTTAATGCTGATTTCAATTCGAATACGAAACTCAAGTGTAATACTAATACAAATGTTCCTGCGAGTACAAGTCATCATGTGAGTATTAGTATTAATGCCAATACTTTGATTACTGGAAATGCCAGTATGTATACTAACATCAATATTTATATACGTATTGATACGCCTACGAATACTAATACTGTCATTGATAACTTGTTGAATGCTCACGTTTATACCAGTATTAATATTAATAGTAGCACTTATATTAAGGCAAGTACGCATATGCATACTCCTGCGCATACCAGAAATAATTCTCATATGGATATGAATATGTATATTAAGACCAATACTAATACACACCTGCATCTACTCATGTACATAAATATACATACCACTATATTGAAATACACATGCTTTTTTCACGC
>BGNK01000715.1:16388-183292 GCA_003297005.1 Symbiodinium sp. clade A Y106
GCTAATGCCAGTTTTATACTAACATCGATATTTATATAAGTATTGATACTCCTACGAAAACTATTACGTATACTCTTATGGTTGTTAATAGTTATTTCCAATACTTGTACTGACATTGAGAATTTGTTGAATGCTCACGCTAATACCAGTTTTAAATACCAGTTTTATTTTAGAAATGACACTTATATTAAGGCTGATACGAATATGCAGAATACTGATACTAATACTTATATTGATACTAATACTAATACTAATATTGACATTAATACTCCTAGGCAAGCCAATAACCATATTCATATGGATATTAACATGTATGCTAATAAGACTACTAACACACACACACACACACACCTGCATCTGCTAATGTACATAAATTTACTTGCCATTATATGAAAGACAGGTATATTAACGCGTTCACGTTCATGTATTAATATATTAGTATTTTTCATGTAATNGAGTAATACTATTACAAACATTCCTGCGAATACAAACCGTCATATTAATGTTAATATCAATACTAATACTATTACTAATACTAATGCCAATATATATGCACCAGCATTTATACTAACACGAACACTTATATTAAGGCTAATGCGAACATGCATACTACTAATACCAATATTAACATTAATACTCCTACGCATACCCATAACCATATTCATATTGGCATTAACATGTATATTAATACCAATACTGATACACCCCTGCATGTACTAATGTACATAGATATACATGCCACTATACTGAAATACAAATATATTAATGCATTCATGTACTAATAAGTTAGTATCTGTTCATATACCCAGGTACCAATGTAACAATATACTGTTAATTTATGTATGAATACACTATTCTAATATGCTCATATACTAATATACGAATACTGTATTTGGGTTAACATACGAATCTCGTCAATATACTAGTANATGTATGAATACACTATTCTAATATGCTCATATACTAATATACGAATACTGTATTTGGGTTAACATACGAATCTCGTCAATATACTAGTATACCGTTTAACTAATGTACTAATGAACTACTATGTTAATATACGAATATATTAATACACCAATATACTAATGTACAAATATGTTAATCTACGAATATACTGATACACAAATATACGAATATACCCATGCACCAATGTACTAATATGTTAATCTACGAATATACTAATACACCGGTATACTAATGTACTCATGCACCAATGTACTAATATGTTCATGTACTAATATGTTAATATTCTAATATGCAAGTATACAAATATGCTACTCTTCGAATACGTTAATGTATTGATACATCAATCTGCTAATATGCGAATCTGTTAGTATACGAACATATCAAAACTAATTCCGATATTGGTACTAATACTAGTATTTCTGCGAATTTTAAACCGGTATTAAAACCAGCACTAAGACTGGTGCTAATACTAACAGTAACGTGAGTATTAACACTGACACTGGCACTAACACTAGCACTCTAACATGAACTAACACTACCACTAGTTNAAGACTGGTGCTAATACTAACAGTAACGTGAGTATTAACACTGACACTGGCACTAACACTAGCACTCTAACATGAACTAACACTACCACTAGTTTATACTTACTAGTATTGATATTTATGCTTCTATCAAACACTAGTACTAATACTAATACTAGGACTAATACTAATATCAACACTAATACTAAGACTAATACTAAACTCATCCTAATATCAGGACTACCACAAAACTAGACTCTGCAAACAGTAGTAGTGGTACTAAGAGTAGAACTAAGAACAAGACTGAGTCAAGACTGAGATTAAGACTAAGATTAAGATTAGGACTAGGAGCGTTGCATGCGCGTGTAGAGATTTCCAGAAATTGCCAACCATCTTGAAAATTACAAACATTTCGGAATTTTTGGAATTGAGTTTGGGAGAGGTGATTGTCGCCAATCCGTTGACAAATCATGCTTGGGCACGGACACCACCCTTCCCCTTTCCCACGACGGTCTGTCATGGGGGGGTGAGCATATATATATACATATACACGTGTATGTGCACACATATAATATATACATATAAATACATGTATGACTATACAGTCTATACATGTGACCCACACCCTGAAGGATCCACCATGCCCCCACGGGGACTAACCGCGCAGCCTACAGTGCACTCCTGCCAATGCAGGCTTCAGCATGTATAGGGACTCCGCGCATGAACCTGCTCCACGAAGACATATACAAAGTTTCGCAGAGCCGCGAAACAACGTCCCCCACAGAAGGCACGTCAAGTACAGAAAAGTAAGTGCAACTTGATCTTCGAGGCGGCAGTGTTGACGATGTGCAAAGCGCGCGGTCTTAGCATGGCGGATATTGATGTACGATTCTGTCCGTCGACAAGGTCACGGCGAGTGAGGATCACCAACTCTGAAGTATGCCACATGCACAAGAAGGCCCGTGATAGTAACAACAGCCTAGTCCTGCCAGCCCCAAAGTTGGGCGACCGAGACTGTCGCACACAAGATGGGCTGCGAAATCACAGGCCAGCGTTCGCCAGGCTCAACGGCCTGCCACTTCCTGTCAACCTGCCAAGCGGGGGTCAGGGAGGACCTATATGCCGGGTAGGTGTCTTGCACCACTGTGATGGCATATCCAGTAGACGGTATCTCGGGAAGCCCTGCAAAGAAGGTAAGCCCGTAACCCCGACCCCGAAGAGCTAAGGCAGCAGCTTCAGACGAACACAGAGCCTCGGCAACCGAAAACCCCACGTGCTCACGCGCTCATGCACACATGGCCTTCTGGCCTTCTGCGTCTTGTACTGAGTGGACGGAGCATAGCCGGACCGGAGGTCTAGAGGTCCACGAGGCTGTCGGGGATTAGGGCCAGGGTTTCGCTCGGTGTCGCCGCAAAACAAGAGCAACAGTTTGAGCCAACACGATGCAAGCTTAGGAACCCTAGCAGCAGCACAGACCACATCACACTTGTCGTAAGGTCCTCGAGCCGAGCTGCGCTTCCAGCGTGTAGGGCAAGGCACTCCGAAGAATCCGTGTGATAGCCTCGCTGCTAGATCGGCCCTTTGCGCAAACCCCAAGAGAACCCGGCTATCGTTGATGTGCACCGGCTTGGCAAGCCTGTAGCGGAGAAACTCCTGGAACTCAAGAGAGTCCTCCAATTCACCGATGCATTCTGGGTCGTCTTGGAAAGCCCGAAGGGTTGGCTGCGGGGAGTCAGGAGGACTAGACTCACTACACCCATTAAGTTCCCGAGCGGACTCGAGCTGAAGAGATACAGGCAGCACGTTGCAAACGCCGTGCACAACATTGGCAGCTGGCAGCTCACTGGCAAGGGCTGCCAAAGAAGCAGCGAGTCTTACCAACAAGAAGCGCCAAACACACGGCTTGCGCTGGGCTTGCATCGACGAGTAAACTCCTCGACAGTTCGGGAACTGAGGGTGCTCTGGATGCTCAAATGCTCATTCCGAGGCACGCACTGGCAAGGACCCCCAAGTTCAGCGATCCAAGGCTTGACAGCTCGCAAAGAGATCGGCGAGATAAGCCAGATAAGCCAATCATCCGATCGGAAGGACTGCGCCTCGCATCTTGAAAGCAGTGGTTGAGCCAAGCCAACGCGGGCAGTCGAAACAGCAGGGCGTGAACCCAAAGACCTGACAGTGACGAAAGTAGTGCAGGGGACACGGTGCCTTGGATACAAATGATGACCGTCAGGGTCATCAGTGCACCAAGCCGGCGGCGAGGAGCCGAAATGATACTTGCGAGGCCGCCCAGCTCAGTGCCGAGAAGTGCCGCACTCCTCGTAGTGCCTCCTTCTGTCAGGGTGTTGTACACGGTGCACATGCTCGTACGCCCGCTCTGACCCTTCAATCATCTGCATGTCCCTGGTGGGCGTCTTTTGCTTCAAATCTTTAAAGGAATCTTTTTGCAAGATGATGTGATCGTACATTGCCAGCAGCTCAATTGCATTCCCGCGTCGGAACGGACGTCTGTAGCAAGCGAATTCACCAGGACGCACAAGTCGTCGGCGCATACGCTCATGAACTGATCTGCTTCAAGATGCGTGCAGCAAGCAGAGGATCCCGGGTTGAGGAGGCGAGTGAAACTGCTGTGCTTTCTAGATCGAGAGAGAAATCACTGCTGAGTTTAGTATAAGACGATCATGGGACAAAGGGCATTTACGGTTTCACTGGCATCAACCTCCGCAGCCGGTATCAATTGGCTGCGGTCCCCGTGCACCTTCGCGGCTTGCAAACTGGGCCACTCGGAAGGATCATTTCTTAATGCATCGGGGTCCTCGAACACCTTTTGCACGATAGGGTCTGTAAGGTAAGGAGTCGGTGCGAAGGAGGGTCACAGGGACGACTTCAAGCGATCAGCCAACAAAGGTTTCCAACTCAATCCTGACGGGCAGCATTGGCACCTGGAAGGTCCTAATGTCGCTCGCTATTGGTGCGGCCAGAAGGAGCCACGGTAGCAGCAGGGTCGTGAACAAAGGTGCGAAGTTCATCATCAGACGTGCGAACAAACTGCGAAGGAAGACCCTTGGCCAGAATCGCTACGACCAAGCTGACTCCTCTCAAAACGGCACAAATGACCAACCTGACCACCGATGGCGCCACACGATGGCGCTGATGCTCGAAAATGTGTCCTCACCGCTTCTTCCGGGAGCACCAGGCCGAAATCCGCAACATAGGAGGTGTACGTCCAGGTTATGCTTAGCCCAGCCACCGAGGTTGAGACAGTCAAAAGACGACGCCCATGTCTCATGTCTGCCAATACGAGGTCGTAGCCAGGATGGGCCCGAGCAGGGGCAAACGCAGTCGCACAGCACACCAAGTGCCACCACGACTTGCGCACCTTAGGCGACGGAGCCATGGCTAGCCCATCCCTAAGACCGGGTCTGAATGCTAAGCCCAGCCCTGCAAAGTAAGCTTTTCAGTTGGATCGGGAACCCCACTCATTCACGGTATTCGCAATCGCCAGTGCCCCTTATGCCAAGCAACTGGACCTCCCAGCCGATCCTCCAATAGCTGGCTGCCCAGCTTGAAGAAAATCCCAAGGCCCGTCGGAGCATGCCAGATAAAACCAAGCCGGCAAGGGCACTCCTGCAGCAGAATCCGAAGCAGCAGCTCACCAAGATGAGCAAAGCTATGGCGGCGCACCGCCTAAGCAACTGTTAGGGCCCAAAAGCGAGCCTCCCGAATGAATTCGGAGAGGGACCACAGAAGCCCGAGAAGCTAAGGCACAGATGCGATTGCCCTCAGTGTGACATGCTAGTGAATTCAGAAGACATGAACTGTCAAACATCAAAGACATACTGTCTAACCCAAAAACGTCTTTACCAGACACTGAACAGCTATGTTGATGTTGCATTTCAGCATTTTCTTGTGACCGAAAGTCAATGAACCACTGTTTACTGCCAGAACTGTAGCTAAGTTTCGCGAGCTTGATTGGGAAGTCGACATAGTTGAAGTTCAATATTGAACATCAAACATTGGACGGGTGCAGTACGCATCGAAGGCTTAACGTACTAGTCGATAACTGCACAGCCCAAAAGCTGTGTAAATGCTGTATGCTAGGCACATACTCGTCACTAGTCCTCATTCGACTTTCCGTTAACGACAAACTTGCACCAACCGAAGCGCGTTCTTGTCAAACGCTAAGCGAGCAATCGAAAAAATATTGGATTTACACTCAGACCGTTGAAGTAGTAATCAAGGTGTATTTTACTTATTAATTTGTTCTGATTGAGCTGTGAACTCCCAACTCATTTTTCAAGCCCCGATTTGGAGGGCATACCGACCCATAAGGTATTTGTTGTGCTTGAATCCCGGCATCGCCAAGGGAGCAAGGCGTGGTGCGAATACCGCATTTGTTTCGCGCGGGGCTTCAAAACATCAGGCAGCTTCTGCAATCTCGCTTTCGAGGTCTCGCAGCTTCGCGCTTGTCCGGGTTCGTGGGCGCCCTTCCAGCCCAAGCCGCGAAGAATTCACTGAAAACGCTAAGAAAGTAAGAAACAAATCCAAGAAGGCGGCAGCACCCCAGCTCCAGGATGGCAATCATCAGGTAGCTGTCCATCCTACACCGGACGCGGCTGAACTGTTCTCGGAGCAAGCTAGTCCCTCGGCCAAGAGAGCTCAAGAGCGCACTTGCTGGTGGTGAGTTCGGTCAAATCCCGGACATCCTGAAAATCACGTACCATTCATTCAGTATCATTCAGTAGCATTTGCATCGTGTGCCTCTCGATAAAGCATGAACTGCTTCACGCGCATATCCTGCTCTTGGTATTCTCGCCTTGCGTGCAGAACCGTTTCATGGGTTTCTGAAACGCTGGTCATGTCAAAACTATCGCATCCGTTTCCTTGGGCCCTCACCACTGCCGTAGAACTTGGTCGAACATGAAGTTCCCTCGGTTGTAGCCTAAGCGGGAAACTACGTGCCCAAGACTCGTGCCAGTGCACAGATGTGCGCAGGTCGCTTCGCGCAGAAACACTGTTCCTCGGGTCTCGTATTTGCCAGAGTCTTGCAGTCGAAACTATGTCCTTTTGGCTCGAGCTCTCACCCAAATGCTTGTTCTAACTTTAACTGAAATGTGCTGCGCATTTCTGTGGCCCAAGGGCAGGGCCGAAAAGTTCTTCGACGCCATCAGTGATGGACATGATTTGCAAAGCTTGCAATTTGCAAGGCTTGCAACTATGTACAACAAGGCCCCAACAGGCTGTGCCTACTTTGAAAAGAGCCTGAGTCGCAGCGACGCAAACCTGTCTTACGCTTGACGGCGGGGCACGGCAAAGAAGATTCACGTTCAACCCGCTGTCTTTGCGCTTTGACCAGCCGGCCTGAATTCAAGAGTCTCCTGCGGAGGCCCTTTTGGATTGGCATACGGGGAGCTTGAAGAGCAACCATGTGATTCGAGCTGTCCAGAGCATGTGGTCGAGACTCATTGGTGAAAATGCGTTGATAACTTGATGACTTTTCATAAGACTTTAAATATTTGAGAGTTGAGAACTACTGATTCGGGTTTACATGTTGGCCTTCGGTATGCACAAGTATGCAAGCAACGTCCAATGTTAAATAGTTGTGAAACAGCATGACCACATGTTTGTGGTGATGCCTTTCCGTCTTCATTCCTCAGTTTGCCTTCCTTGCGCTTCTATCCCATCAGGGTGCCTCGGGCAAAATAGCAACATGCCGGAGTGTCACGACGAGCCAACCAGATTCAACCAGATATAACCACAAACCACAATTCGGAACATGGCTTCCAACACGTCGCACTCTGAGGGTGATGCGCGGCATCCAAGGCGGCCGCATCAGCTTCTGCATCCTGGCAGGAATGCATGAAAATGCAGAAACGTCGTCAGTCGCTCTCGCTACGTGCATCTTCGTATCAATTCAACTGGTGCCTGCTCGCAACAGTACTTTGGGTAACATCAAGCGGGACTGCAAAGCTGAGTCTTGCCTCAGTCCGCTCCGCAGCATCCTCCGGCACATCCGGGCTTTCAAGCTCGTGGGCATCGGGAAGAGGACCGGCGATGTCCTCCTGATTCTTTCAGCATGCAAGTCGGCAGCTGCGCAAAAGGACAGATCACCAACGGAGAGACGAACTATGCCAAGATTTTGCGCATGCAGGAGTCTTAAACCCTGCACATTTGCCCCTCGCCCAAATACCGGACCTGCTGCACGCATCCATGCAGGTTCCAGTATGTTCCAGTACTCTTTCATGCTTTTTAATAACAGAGAGTGTCACCCTGGAGGCCCGGTTTTGTGGCTTCGTAAAAAGCTCAGATACTGTTAACTACCGGTTTAATAAATCGAAAGCGAAACGCAAGATTCAAGAAAGAAACGGTCCACTCCTCAGGCGAGCTGGCTGCTACGTCAGGAACCACGTTCCGTCATCGTTGTGATCATTTCGAAATTTTTGACCTACATCAAGGCCTCTCTGTTTTGGATGCTGCGTGGAATCACAACATGCAACCACTGCACTTGTAAGACCGTAGACTAGCCGACTAGCGCATTCCACTCAGGTTGTAGGAGTTTGTGCCGAGTTTGGGCATCACCAACACAACTGGTGACGTCACCGCATTCCTGGCGATTCTGCTGAAGTCGACGTTCAAGGCCCCAACTTCTTCCCACACATCGACCAATTCAGAATGAAAACAGGCATAACTTGCATCCAACAAGCTTTTCCTCGCCGGGTGAATGCTCAACAGCTATGCATGGACTCCCCAACAAAGGACGCGTCCAGCGTCGAGAAATTGCCAGGGATTCGGGAATTTGCAACGGATCCAAGGCTGCTTTCGAGCACTGGTGATTCCACCGGACAGCAGTCTTTCTAATCTATTGTTCAGAAGCATGACATATGAAGGTAAGCTCCGGGCCTCTAGCTCCAAGTCCTGGGTGTCCGTTTGAGCTGCCTGCCACGGGCACGATAAGACAAGTGAAGCGTCACTTGTCTGAAGCTGCGCAGCTGCCGCCGGCCGCCTTGACTCTTTCCGAGCGCTCTCGCAACAATGCATCCATCTCTTCCAAGATCACCTGTCGAATAAACATGTTGCGAAGCAGATTTCATTTGAAAGAGTCTGATCATGTTGCTAGAAAAAGCTTGCACCTCCTGCTGATCCTTGCTGACACCTTGTAGTTTCATGCGATTGATCGCCTGCAACAGCGTCCATCTACTTGCCCCCAAATGAGACTGACAAGACTCAAGTTCACAAGAGAGGCCCGGCACGGATAGCCGGACGGCACCTTGTCGCGCAAGCCTTTCATTGCATGCTGCTTGAGTTTGTCGACCTTGCAGAGCTGAATGCACAAGAACTCAAAAGCTTCGCCCAAACTGATCGACGTAATATAAGCCTGGTTTTCTCCCTTTTCGCAGTTGTGTGGCCACACTTCCACTTGAAGACTCGGGAAGCATGCAGTGTACACCCCTTGAGACCTGGAGGTCGACGGTGACAATCAATGGGGTTGTGCTTCGGTGATCTTCTTTTCTGTCATCGCCTTTCCCACACAAGAACAAACCATCGCACCTGTTCTTGTTTCCTTCGCTTGACCTCCGTCGTCACCTATTTAACATGGTACCTGCGTCTCCCTGTTCGTTCGTTTGTTCCAGCAATATAGAAGCCCGGCTTTGTGTTACTGCCGTCCCCATCACCAGACACCACATATGCAACCACCAACATTTCTTACGAACCGTAGATGCGCTTACCAAAACTTTCATCAGAGGAACATTGTCGAAACTCTAATTTAGAAACTCGAGTAGTGAAGCAGCTGAAAAAACACATGCTTGATGGTAGACCCCTCCCCCACCGCGTACCCCGACCCCACTCCCCCCCACCCCATGCTCATGTACTTGTTAAGGCGCCCTTGATGTGGTGATGGCTGGCAGGGTGCTGGTCGCAGCGATAACGGTGACGGCGTTGCGGTCGAACTCTGCCTCTCGAACTCTCTGATCTTCTCGTTCGATTCTGAGTTGACAAGGCAAGCCTTCGATTATATACCGGTATCAGCATATCCACATGAACAATGGAGCTGCTCACCCGTTGCACTTGTGGCGTTGGTCGAGAACTAAGATCTTGGGCACGCATGCGATCCAGGCAACTTGGATTAAGCGTACCTGGACCTGTGGGTCTGCTAGTACTCCTCATGGTGCATGCAGGATGAGGCCAAGGCGTCCAAGGGCTCGAGCGCGGCGTTTGTTGCGTTCTGCGCACAGCAAGACAACAATCAACACCAAGAAGATCCATGCTTGTATGGGCACCTGGATTCCCTCCAACGCTTTACTCAGCTTCCATTTGCTCTGGCCGAGGCGCTGGTTTTCCTGCAGGAGCTGCACTTTACTTTCACTGCTGCAGGGCCCCAGAGCCTGCAGAGCCTGCCTAGGCCTAGGAAAAATGAGACAAACGCGCGCAAGCGCTTCTGGTGGGAGGACCTCGGAGGCTCCACGGGTTCGAACCGATTCGGTCCTCGCCACATATTGAAAAATGCTCTGCTGTCGCATCACACTCATCGTTCACCGTGTCCTTCTACTCGACATCGGAAGAAACTGCGAATTGCACCTTTGATGCCTTTCGCAGGTGTTGCTCTCTGCGTCTGTCTTGTCGCGGATTCGATGCAGCTCTACGTAGCGGGTAGGAATCGTGGCTGTGGGCAGGATGGGCAGATCATCTTGTTGGAAGGGAGGCAAATCGATTTTCTCCGAGATCCTGGCTTCTGCGCCAATGGCGGATAGAATTTACCCACGCCCTGCCCAGGGACGAACGACAAACAAAACTGGCCGAGGAGAGATGTCATGCCTCCAACACTTCTCTTTCAACTTCTGGAGCCTCGGGTCGGCGCATGAAGAGCCAGTTGACGGCAGAACTGGAACTTAGCAGGTGGCTCGCACCCCAGCCGTTGAGCGCGATTTCTTTATGGAGAAGCCACCGGACCTCGACAACGTTTACCCGCGTCACAGCCCCGACAAAATGACCTCACTCTTCGACACCAGTCCCTACGCAGCAAGGCACGTGGACGCTCGACATGGTAAGTCAGCATGCCTCCAGTGTACGACTCCATCATCGTCCGGCTTCTCCTCCTCACCTTGCACCCGACAATTTCGGACTCATCGATGGCCATGACATGCTTTGGCCTACGCCAGGTGGAAGCTCGGCCAACTGCACCTGTCAAGTTGCATGAGCCTGTCCGCGGATGGGGAATGCCCTACCTGGCCCAAGGCCTGATCCTCCTTGGAAGAAGGCTTGCCTTTGTCGCCTTTGGCCATCAGATTCGTCAGAGATTGCCATTGCTACATGTCAGTTTCCGAGTAGCCTCTTCGAGCAGCCCCCTGCCGCCAGCCAGTGCCTCAATCTGCAAACTTGATCTCGGGCTAGGTATGGCTGGGTGCGATGCCTTGAAACATGCAAGCGAGCTGCCAAAGATCTGGTCTGCGTTGTTTCGCCGGCGCACCTAGCAAAAAAAACCAACAAGTCACGTGAAGGTCGGCGTGTCGTCGAGCGATACTCGATCCGAGCATCGTGCTGGCTCCAAGAAGCTTCGGGTGTGATCCGGAGCGCAGTTGTAAGCGTAAGGGTGGGGCATGCTGTAAGGCAGCATGCGCCCCTGACATTGTTCTGGTCAAGCATGTCACGTGACTTGAGCAGGAGCATCGCCGCACAAAACAGACATGACGGCCTTCAGAGCAGGAGGAGCTGCCAATGGAAGTGGGTCAGGCAGCGTGTAGTGGCCTGGACCTGATAAACACTGCTTGCGAACACTACCGAAACCGGGCAAGCTGGATGAGCGTGTTTTTCCGCGTCGATCGGCAGCATGCCTAAAACTCTCAGGCGAAGCATCAGCAAGCCCTCAAGCACATAGAGAACGGTCACGTATGAAGACAGAAATCGCTGCTGAAACCCTAGCTGATTCTGGAGCAGATTCAGGCTGTCGAAAAAGCGGATAGACATCCAAACGTCATTTTCCAAATTGGATGGACACGTTTTTGTGTATTCCCCTTGTCTGTCTTTTTGTCCGTCTGTCTGCCTGTCGGTCTCTGTCTGTAACCGATGAACCTGGCGGAGGTGTACCGGGAGGACACATACACGCCACAGGAGCGATGGCTCGCGAGTCAAGAATGCCTGTTGGAAGTATGGGCGCGTCAGATGTGCCGGGATCTTCAAGAATCCAATCATGGTTTCGCTTGCCGGTGGCCATTCCTATGTAGCAACAAAGTCATGACTCAGCCCATCCTGACAGCCCTGGACGGTCTTGATGATTGTTTTTGCTTGTCAACAGCTGCCAAGCCTAGTGCTCCGACAGAGGTGATAAACTCGTTGCGAATCCACGAGAGGCAAGCTCATACGAGCATTCGTGCTGCCGCAATATGGCGACCGGGACTTGCGATGTGCATGCCCCGCTAGACCAAGGACCTCTTTGGCTGCGTCGGCAGAAGGTGGTGATATGGGGTGATATGTGGCGATGATATGCGATGATGATGTAAATGATGATTCTGATGCTGGTGGCTATGGTTGTTCTTGCATGTCCCAGGCGGATCACTGGTCCTGTTGGATTAGGCTGCCACTGCGAATGCGGCCCCGCCCGCTTCAGAGGAGCGCTTGGCCTCTAAGCTTCCCCGAACCTGCTGCTCCCTTCCCTGAGGTCGCTGCTCAACATGCACCATTGACCGAAACTGCTGCTGCCTCGGATCGCTGACTCTTGTTGTGGGTGTTGTTGCTGTCTCCTTGCTTCCCTGTGCTGGGCTGCTGCATTAAGCGAAGGCCGAGAAGCCACCGCCGACCCACATTGTCGGAGCCTTAGGGACTCGTCCCGGCTGTAGCAGGAGGGACTTGGGTGACGAAAACCCTTCCTTATCACAAATGTGTGTTTGCACCCGGCTGGCGTGGGTGGGTGGCCTTAGTCCTAGTATGCTCTTGCAATCGTGCCTGGTTGTGCCGCGTCTGATCAGGTGATCAGGGTGCTCTGGAAGCCCCGGTGCCATTGGCCTGGACCCTGGCAAACCTCGCCCAAGCTCACGGTTCGGGACTCATTTCCGTGCTCGGCAGGCCAATGTCTTGGCCGTGATGGTGGCTTCTGCTGTGAAGCCAACAAAAGTCCAGGCCTGTGGCGTTCAAGGGTTAGGTTTCGGGGGAGTAATGTAGGAACCTGATTAAGAAATCTTGGGCCTTCATCAGGGTTCCTTATATGAATCCTACTATATTGGGGGTTATAGGGCCAGGGTTTCTTAATCAGATTCCTACATTATCTTCGTGCCAGGCCGCAGCCACGATTGCTTCGAGCACTGCTGGGACCTTGGCATTGTCGCTTGGGGTTTGGTTGTTGGCTCTCATGCTTTCCTGCCATCATAGCCGGTGGTGGTTTACTGACACAGGTCGCGGCTGCGGGGCCAGGGTTCAGCCTCAACCTTGGAGGAGGCGGCCAGGGAACATTGGCTCTCCTGACCTGTGTCCAACATGTGTCGTTGCAGGCTCAGACTTCCTTGCCAAAACCGGCTCCATCTGATGGGTCATGCTTGCCTGCTGCGGACAGATGCCACTAAGTCACTAAGTGTGTTGCCCGGAGCGCATCGGCACACCGTGAACTCAGCCTTGTCTCAGTCTCTCCGGCCATGAATGGACTGGTCGGCCATGCCCGAGTCTCCCGTCAACGGCAGCATGGACCCTTGCCGTCATGGCCAAGATCGGCACTGTTGCTGGTCACTGCCTCTCCTCCGTCGGCATCAGATAGCTCGGCGGCGTCAAGGACATTGCGGGGCGGAAGGCGGCTTTTCCAGGGAGGGGTTTAGAGGCTCAGAGGATCCGAAGACGCCTCCTCCGTGGCTTCGGCAGCCAACTTGAAGATCTGTTCTTTCACCTGCACGAACCATCGACTTGAACTTAACTGTTTAACATTGTTTAACTATACGAGGGCCGGAACAGGACGGCATTCGCGAGCCCGGCTGGGTGCGGCAGGCAAGAGTCCAGCTCTCTGACCTCGAAGCTCCCATCACGGTCAAGAGTGAAGAGCAGGCACGTGTACCAGACCTGGCCAACCTTGGTTCTGCTTGCTATGGCTGCCTTATCTCCGTTTGGAGGGCTAGGAGCGGCTAGGAGACCCTCGGTGACAGTATGTGACAGTAGATATACGTCCACAGCAGTCCAACCGGAATCCTGGGAATTAGGCAGCGAGAGAGGTCTCCGTGTGTGTTGTTTTATAGGAAAGTAGTAGGTGACACTCAGTAACCCCCGCCAACATCCTCTTACTTCCAAGGCTCTGAACCCAGGCTTTATCGTGCGGCAGAGTGGCAAAACAACGTAAACACCCAGCCCGAACCCGGGAAATAGGCAGCGAGGGAGGTCTCCGTGTGTGTCGTTCATGTAGGAAAGTAGCAGGGCGACACTCAGTAACCCCCCCAACATCCTCTTGCTTCCAAGGCTCTGTAACCAACGTAAACACCTAGCCCGAACCCTGGGAAATAGGCAGCGAGGGAGGTCTCTGTGTGTGTCGTTCATATAGGAAAATAGTAGGGCGACACTCAGTAACCCCCCCCTGCATCTGCCTATTTACAAGCCCGAGCCCAGTACGGCCCGTAATATCCCATAAAATAGGCTGCAGGGCAGGCTTCTTTGGATGGCTACTGTAGAGGAAAATAGTAGGAGGACACTCAGTACCCACCCCCAACATCCTCTTATTTCCAAGGCTTTAGCGAAACCCGTGTTGGCTTTCAAAAGCTTTCAACATGTGTGAAACCCCTAACTTTCGCCAGGTCAGCGATCTTGTTCGCGCCCACGCCCGAGAGCCGTGGCAGTGCTTCTGGGCGGATGTGATCCACGAGCTGGAGGAGAAGCAAAAGGTGCGTCTATGCAAGGGCCGTGACTGCTGCCTTCGACTCTTGGATCTGTGGGATATCGTACATGATCCTATAGGCTGTAGTCGAGTTTAGGTACCGGGTCTACTCATCCAGCAAACGGGCACCTGAGGCAAGTGCTGCCACAGGGGTCGGCGAAGAAGCTCTTTGCAACTTTGCAAGGGGCAGCACGTAGCGAATACGCGGAGGTGTCGCTTGCTGAGCTCCACGCTGTTATGAAGCACTCCCGATCGGACTACTGCCGTCCTTGGCACTTCCTGGATCATGCGAGCAAGCGGCAGTGGCTGCCGACTTCCGTGAGTGACCTCATGGATGTGGCCCCGCCCTCCTGCGCCCTGCAGTGATGGAACGACCACAAGCATCCGCAGAATGTCGTNGGCTGCCGACTTCCGTGAGTGACCTCATGGATGTGGCCCCGCCCTCCTGCGCCCTGCTGCGGTTTGGATGGAACGACCACAAGCATCCGCAGAATGTCGTGCACTGCCCTTTCCAGGATGTCGAGGAGGAGCTGCAGGAGGCCTTGCAGTCTATCTGCCGTGCACTCGCCGATGAGCCTTGGGTCCAGAGCATGGTGTCTGTGCATGGACAGTGCCTGGCAGCTGCAGTCAGCGAGACTGCGAAGCGTGCCATTGAGTCCAGCGAGTCCAGACAGCAGCCACTGAAGGTGATAAAGTCCGAGCCGGGCCAAGCTGCTGCAACTGTCCGTGTTAAGCTGGAGCCCGGAGCAGGGCTTGCAATAGCCAAGAAGCTGCTGGCAGGGTATCCCTACCGAGACATCACTGCCAGTCTTCTAGACCTAGGTCAGGTGCTTCGAGGCTGCTTGTCCGTGGCTGGGAAACACTTCGGAAACTCTTGGCCGAGGCAGCTCTGCATTGGCAGCTGTGGTGATGTCCAGTCGTGGAGAGGGCCAAGAGTGCAGCAACTTGGCTGGTGTGCTGTGCTCCGCAAACCACTGGGCCCTCTTGTGTGTCTTCAACTGCAGGGCCCTTGTGTATGACGGGTTACGCAACAGCACCTGCTACGACCATGCAGTTGCCTTCGTAAAGCACTGGGAGGAGCTCGGGCACCGTGTTGCTGTGCCTCTTGCTTTCGCGGACTGCACTGCTCAGCCTGATGCGTGGTCTTGCGGCCACCGAGTTGCGCTGCACCTGGATTCGGTGCTGCAATCCTTGCAATCCACCGGATGTATGCCAGAGGCCGTGCAGATCTCTGCACGCCAAGCGCAGGGGCTCGTGTCCAACTTAGGCCCCGCAGCTCCGGCGAGCTCGCATGCCAGNGCAATCCTTGCAATCCACCGGATGTATGCCAGAGGCCGTGCAGATCTCTGCACGCCAAGCGCAGGGGCTCGTGTCCAACTTAGGCCCCGCAGCTCCGGCGAGCTCGCATGCCAGCACAAAGCCAAGTAAGCCAAGTAAGCCATCAGAGCCTGCGAGCTCCAAGAAGCAGTCCGCAGAGCCCTCCACTCCTGTGCGATCTGGCAAACGCCCTGCCGCTGACTCCCTCGAGGCAGATCTAAGGATGACGCCGCCCAGACCGGATCGTCCTACTTCCTCTGCTTTGCAGGCATCTCCAGCAGGTACAGATGCCAGCACGCCTCGCCAGCTGGCGCAGAAGACAAGTAAGAAGGCCCGGAAGTCTGCCAAGGTGCAGCCCGACAAACCCATGTCCAAGGCCAAGCTGCGGGAGAAAGGAACAGATCTAGCCCGGCAGGCACGCATAGATCACGCTCTTTTCCAACAAGAGCACTATGCTCACGGAGTGGAAGAGAAACCGGGGCACTGGCGTAATTTGCTGATGGCGACAGCAGCTCCGGATGAGATCTTGAGGCCTCTGACTTGCCAGGTGTAGTGATGCTCCCACGTGAGTTTGGGCCCGAGGTGCATCACAAAGGCAGACCCAGGAAAGGCGAGCATCGTTGGAGGTTGGCAGCTTACATCCACACAGACATCCCAGAGCTGGTCCAAGCAGGCCGTCTACTACTGCCGAGCATGTCAGGTTGAGAAGAAATTCTGCAGCCACACGTGCAGAAAGAAAGTCGATGATCACGAAAGGAGTCGTCGACATCGTAAGGTCTGCGACGCCTTGGCATCCCCTGGTCTGGCTCCGAGGACGAGGATTCTTGAAGCGCTATAGTTGGCACCCTACTTCCTCCATAATCTGGATTCTGGAACGACGAAAAGCCCCTCCGAGACACTCCTCTGCGGCCTATTTCCTGCACCCGACCCCACCCTCTCCGAAATAGGCTGCTGACAGTCCACGAAATAGGCGGGGACCTAACTACCTACCCCCCCCCCNCCTGGTCTGGCTCCGAGGACGAGGATTCTTGAAGCGCTATAGTTGGCACCCTACTTCCTCCATAATCTGGATTCTGGAACGACGAAAAGCCCCTCCGAGCCACTCCCCTGCCTCCTATTTCCTGCACCCGACCCCACCCTCTCCGAAATAGGCTGCTGACAGTCCACGAAATAGGCGGGGACCTAACTACCTACCCCCCCCCCGAATCCTATTGTTAGGGGGGGGGCATGATGATGGTGATGGCAATGGTGACATTTGATGATGGTGGTGGTCATGGTGATGATAATGATGCTGTTGTTGCTGTTGCCGTTGCCGTTGCCGTTGCCGTTGCCGTCGCCGTCGCCGTTGCCGTTGTGGTTGTTGTTGTTGTTGTTGCTGTTGTTGTCGCTGGTGTTGCTGCTTGGTCCGTATGGTTTCTGGTTTGCTGAACTTGCCCAATAGCTGGCCATTCATGAACACTCATTATGGCCTGATGCCCGCCCAGGTGCGGGACTACCCGCAGAAACGTCTGAATGAATGAATAGTGTTGCTGTTGTTCCTAATGCCGATGATGATGATCATCATGAACATGACGGAGATGAGAATCGTCATGGTGGTGGCTGTGATGGTGCTGGTGGTGGTACCGGCGATGGTGCCGACCTGGCTCATAGACCTACAGGATGGTGGATTTTAATGACATGATGATGCCGATGATTGTGGTGGTGTCGGCGGTGATGGTAGTGGCTGTGGCAACTCCAATGATTGTGATGATTGTCATGGTAATGCTGGTGACCCTGGTGACGACGACGAAGTGACGATGATGCTGGTGATGAGGAGAACAGCAAGAGTGATAATGCTGATGTCGGTGCTGCTGATGATGGTTCTTCCGTTCATGATGACCGATATGCTGTCCCAAAAGTGTCCATCGCCAGGTTCGGGGTCCAGATAGGAATGCCTGCTGAGGTCGGCAAGAGGTCGCTTGTATTGTGATACTGCCTTCTCGGTGTGTCCGGTCAATGTCGTCGTTCGGTCTGTCTTGGTGTTTTGATCCTAGAAACCAGTCGAGTGCAGGTCCGAGATACCTGTTACGAGTAGGCCCGAGAGGTGCGCGAAGTGTTGTTTCTTGTCGAGGATAAGCACATGTCACATGTCGTCATACTTCATTTCTTGACCAGTTGGCAAAGGAGGGGCTAGGTAGGAAACAAAAAACGACGAAGTGGCTGGGTGTGCTACCTGGCACCTCTTCTGGATCTCCAACAACCTAAGAAGGTCGAAAGAGTCAGCACCCAAGCCAGGATTTAGTCAAGTTCACAGATTGATGCAGCCCAGCCTTAGCAATCAACGCCTTTGTCTCAGAGCTAGTTGCACTTTCGTATCTGTACACGAGCTCGCCGACGACTTTGACTTCGACGGAACCTGGATTGCGCTTCGCCAAGCAGTCCCTCAAAGGACAAGAATAGTATCTGAGACTGGTGCCTTTGGCATCGTACGAACCGGGAGGTGGATTGGCATCATACAGCTTTGGAGCCACATCGAAGTAGCTCGGAGGTTTATGTGCCTGGAGTAGCAAGTCAAAGGTCACAAAACCAAAAACGCTGCGACGGTCTTCGCTGGCCCGCCACACCGCCTCAAGCATGAAGCGCCCACCCTCTGGACAGAACGGCTTTCCCATCTTTGCCCTTAGCTCAGGCCGGCTGAAACTCTAAAAGCACCTATGGCGCAGTCATCAGAAAGCCGAGAGGCCATGGTGGAGGCACGTAGGTGGGACCAGGTACAAAGCTCTTGTGCTTCGACACGTAGTCCTCGCGTGATAGGGAGTTTACAGTTTGTGAGGGTTCAACTACAGGCAGCGCTGCGTCCAGCGTGGATATGTTCTTCGACGCGCTGATCTTGCCATGAGGCTTGGGCCTTTGCTCCGAAGCTGGAGTCGGCACGTACGGCTCGGATACTTCTCAACATGCAAGATTTAACTGGCATTGGAGCTTGTTTTACACGCCTGCAAGGTTCGAGGCATCTGAATTGTCCCTGCAGCTGCTACGGCGCATATCACCGCTCTGGCTCTGACTTTCCCTGCTGACAATGTCACAAGGATCGGCAGCGTCTGCCAATTCCTCAGCTCATGTACAAACGTTGCTCGCATGATTCTGCAGACAAGGCACCAACATCAGTGAGCTGGGAAGCTTTGGAGCAGTGCTGCAAAGGTGCGAAGCACCCCCCCCCCAGCACTTTGGACAGACTTACGCACGAAATGATTAAGCTATGGCGGCGGCTACTTGGAGAAGGCACGGAAGGCCAAGGAAGAGGAATGGAGAGCAACAGTGAGCATGGAACTCCAGAGGACTAGGGAACTTGGCTGTTCCGGGATCCTTTCGGGTTGCCAGCCCTGACTGCTTTGACGTAAAAGCGTCTCGCGCGTACCCCACGAAAAAATCGACCTGGCGGTGCAACTTCGACCCCACCCGAACACAATGTGCCTACAAGGTCCATGCTAGCTGCTACGCCGTCTATCCGCCTGAAAGACTTGACCAGCATGCCAGCACCAAGTCTCTGAAGCTTGATGAGCACACCTCTCTGTGGTAATGCTGCCTTCTTCGGCACGGCAGTCCATATTATTCTCCAACATCTCGTGATCGTCCAGCATCTGTGAAGGGCTGCGGTTGAGATCGTCACGTACCTCTTCGAGCTCTCCTTGTGATGCATTGCTGGAATGGCCTGAGCCTACAGGGTCCGCGGTGCTCGTGACCGAGACTTCGGCGACCGCGGCATCAGTTGGTGCTGGGTTTGTCTCAGACTCGGCTACAGCCACAGCCGTCTCAGCTTCTACTTTAGCTGTGGTTCTCAAGTATTCTTCTGCGCAAGGGAGCGGTCTTGGCTGCTCACTTGATGCTGAGAAGCTCGTCAGCACCGTGCCATCGGACACATCCGGCATCTCCTGTGCAGCGCCTTCAGGCTGTCCGTCGCACTCGCACTTCACTTTCTCCTCGTCGGTTTGATCAGCTTTGCACTCGCTTGCTATGCTTGCTGCACTTGCGTCACTTGTGCTCGCTCGTCTCGAAGGACCCAGGTCCTTCGGCGACTCTGCGGCGCTGTCCTCACCTTTACCTTCCTCAAGAAGGGCTTCTTCTAGTGGCCGGGACGTCTGATGCTCGCACCATTTGCTCAAGGCACTCACAATCAGTGCAAGGAGCTGCAAAATCAATCCCGTCAGGGCGCTGAACGCAGCCTCACCTCCGACGAAAGCCAAGCCAAACATCACGGGAGACCAAAGAGACAGAACTCCACCAAGCACTGGAATTTTCAACACCCAGAACCATAAATTCACGAGGACCCAGAAGGATAAACGATTGGCGTACATCTGTGTAGTATTTCCTGCGACGCAACGTGCCGATTCCAAGGCGATGCCAAATAACAATCCAACAGTGATCAGCACGCTTACGACTGAGGCAACTTCCAGGCAAACGACAAGCAAGAGCACACCTGCTGCTACCATTGCCCAGCGCTCACGCGGGCAAAGTGACAGAAGATAAAGACTACATGTGGGTCGCTGCAGAATCGCAGAAGCAGCTTGCCGCCCGGCCTCCAGCAAATTATACAATTGCTCTATCGTGTGGCTGAGTAGTGACGTGAGAAGAGTGAAAAGGTATGGGGCTAGAAAGCTGCCCCTCCAGTACTGTAGCCACATGGTCAGCGCGATCAGGAGACCCTCTGCACCTGGTCTGGTTTTGCTGGGTAGTCGGCTCACGCTGAACTGAACCGCACAAAGCAGTGGCCAACAAGCCCAATAAGAAAGCCAGAATCGCATGTCCTGTTCCAGGTCGGCTGATGGCGAGAAAGTTTCCCGCCAGCGCATGGCAGGCAGCCAGCTGAATGTTTGCGATCTCTTTTCCTCATCCGTCTGCGCGACTTTTTCGTGATCATATTGGATCAAGGCCCGGCTTGTCCACAGTACGGGCAACACAGTTCCCAAGAGGAAAAACATCACGCAAGGCACAACGTCTGATGGACACAAACTTGCAGCAAGCCACACTGTGGGGCACACAGCGATGAAAGAAACCTGGAAAAGAACATGCTTGGCAGAGTTGAAGAAGGCTGTCGAGTTATGTCTCAACCAAGACCGCGATTTCCAAAGAAGCATGACAGCGTAGGCAGTGCCACCAATGCCCATACCACAAAGTGCCAGAATACCTCTCTGCTCCCACGACATACACATCCACATCCACTGCAGCATCGCGAGAAAACGAAGAAGAATGGGACACGCCAAACGCCACCTCAGCGACAGCTCAGCCCTGGGAGTCTCTCACTGGAACGAATTGCCGCTGAGGCACAAGTCATAAACTGCTGGGAGTACCAGAGTCACCCATGCCACCAGCATATCACCGTTAGCTCGCACTGCACCAGCTGTGCTCTTCGCCGCACATTCTGCGTGTTCAAGGACTTCTTGCCAAGCAGAATGGCCGCGTGCCAACTGCAATCCGAACCAAGCGATCCAGGCGCAAACAATTGTGCTTGTGGTGCGAGGCCGTTTGAGGAAGCAGGAACATGTCACGGCCAGGACCGACATGGCGGCAATGAAATCACAGATCTCCGCTTCGTGGCGTTGCAGTTCCGTGACAAGCTCGTTCAAAGACTTGGTCCATGGATCCTCGGATCTCGGCAACCCCTATCCTTCGTGACAAACAACACATTACCGTTTACGCCTGAACACTGCGTCCATACATAGTAACCACTGATTTGCTCAACTGGTGGGCTTAGTTTCTATGTTCGAAACAACTCAGCTGCAGACCCAATATCGAACAGAATCTGCTTTGAATTGCACTGACAGGGACACTTGCAGGGACTCTGACAGGCACAATGAGAGGGACACCGTCTGCCGACCGTCACAGTGACCGGTACACCAACGAAACACCAACACGAACAAGACTCGACCGCGACAACGACCAAGCGACCAGGACACGACCGGCACACCGACTGGGCCACACGACAACCGGGACAGGACCGGGAGGGCCTTTTTGGAGCTTTCTCCAAAATGGCGGTAGCCACGTCCCCCGACAAGGTAAGTGATGGACTCCCCTTGTGGCTAGTTGTAGTTGGGAAGAAAGCTCTCAGACCGCCTTTTGATCCCTTTGTCTGAGTCAAGGCTATGGTGTCGGCTTGGGCTGCCTTGGCGGCCAAGGATCCTCCGGCCAAGCCACCGCTGCATCAGCCGATGCAGGTTCCATGGCTTGCTGACGGCCCTGATGGCTTGCTGTTTCTTTTGCTGTGCAGACCGGTATGTTGTTCTTTCGGGCATGAGTCGCAGCTAGGCTTTCGTAGGATGTCGTGAAAGTGCAAACATCACAAGGCCAGCACAAATCTACACAGGCCAGAGAAGTGGTGTCTGCAATCGCAGCACGGCTCACCAGCTCCCAATTGGAAATCTCAAATGCGTCCATCGAGAGTGCTGGGTTGCCCGCTCTGCTATATCTGGATGTCTCGGGTCAGTTGGGCGGTAGACCTCCCCGAATCAACTTGCGAATTTGGAAGTTGCAAGCAGGTATACACTTGAGGCTCCGGCATGAGATGTGGGCGTGCTGTATGCTAATCGGACTTGGTCTTCTATACTGTGCGGCACAAACTTTGTGCGTGGGGCTCCTGGAGTTCCAGCAGTGTCAGAGAGCACTCTCAAGGCACCATGACTTGCGATACGATCATGTGTTGTGCTCCCAGTGCTTGCAATCCCTTAACCGCCTGGGCGCTGCGGCCGCGAAGGCGGCGGCGCAGCAGCCATGGTACGCCCTCGAAGCACTTCCAACCATGACGAGTGAAGCCAAGATGGCTGCACGGACGTGCCACCGATGCTGGAACAAGCCAAGAACGTTGCACACGAATGCCGAGAAGCAAACCCCAGTGTCAAAGGGACTTACCCAATCCCATCCTTGAATACTTCGCTGATCCTCCAAGAATCAGATCCCTGACCCCCTCGAACGATGGCTTGCATGCTTGAGTAAGTTTGTAGGCGAATTAATCAGCTTTAAAAGTAACAAACTTCTAGCGCAAATACCGTAGAAGTATGAATTCACCAAGGTAATCAAATTTGGAATTTGTACGGGCAAGCCACGAGCAAACAAACAAACTCTGAGACCGAGGCACCGTTTGGTTCGGGGACGACAAGCAAACTCCGCACAGTGGAGTTTCTTCTGGGCGAGAAACAAACATTTGCGGCTACTTCTCGAGAGAGAGAGGGGGCAACAAGCAAAACTCGTGCCGGAAACGAGTGTTTCTCCTTGACAAAATAAACTTCGAATTATTCGCAGCCAAAACAAGCTCTGCTGGCCGGCGTATGATTTTTTACATGTTTAATTATTTGGGGGCGAAACGCTGCTTTATCTTAGGCGAAACAAACTCTGACGGAGGGGGGGGGAGGTTGTTGTCCCTCGGCAACAGACTCGGGCCTGGTGGCCAGCAAAACACATTGGGCAAAAACGATCGATTAGTTTCTTCAAGGTATGGGCAAGGCGGGAGACGCAAAATTATTGAAAGAACGAAACCCACATAAACGTGAGTGCCACGATCGATCGAACACTAAGGAGAAGATGCCCACTTCTTCGAAAGGGAGGGATGTGAAATTGAAGCAATGTGAGATAGAGATACTAAACTGCGCACATCTTCGCTTAGCGGGTCCAAGATTCACAACGATGGGAGAACCCTTGCATCTTCGCTTTATGGTAATGGGGGGCTGCGAAATTGACATGATGAAGCCCTTACAAACATCCCTCCTCCACCTGAAACTTCCGAGGGGTGAATTTAAAATTCACAACAATGGGAGTGCGGTGCCCTCCCTGCCATACACGCTGCATAGCTACAGCAACAGTATGTTCAGGATTTCACGCTATGGTGCCACCAGAATGTTGCACGTTGACTCGCTGTTTTGAGCGATGCTTTCAAACCTCCAACAGGAAGGTCGGCATATCCGGCCGCGTCCATTAACGAGCGCGCCCTCCTTCAACTTACCGGGCACCTGGTGGTGAGACGAATGGTAAATCAATTGGAATGTGCACGTGTGACGCGCATCCCTGGAAGCACTTCTGGCGTCCTGCTGCTTCATGTGGCCTCATGCTCCTCTGGTTTTCATCCTTGACATGTGTGGCAGGGCTTTGAACGAAAGCTGAACAGTCCGATGGGCCTCCGCAGCAGCCGCTTTTCTGGCGTGGGCGCGGTACATCCTCCTCCACGACAAGCGCTCCTCGTGTTCTTCGGGAAGATGCTTGATTCTGGCCTGAGCATGAAAGTCTCTGCTGCGCCACAACTCAAACTTCACCCTCCAAGGACAAGGCTTGGAGCCCGTGCTTTTGATGCTAGGACCTGACACTTGAAAGCAGTAACGTTTTGTACTGCGAACTGTCACGGTCCACATCGAAACTAAGCCACACATACCGTGAGCATCAGGCATCTTCAGCCAAAGCTCCGAAGGCTTCCTCGGCGTCAGAAGCCGAACCGCCTTCCACCTGCTGCCACCGTACCTCCCTTTGCATCCCTTTGCAAACGTAAGGTTCCGACATCCACACCAAAGCCAAGCTTGGCAGAGGCCTCCCAGCTCGTTGTTGCAAAATAAATGCAGCAGGGCGAGCACAACATGAAGGCTGATGTGTAAAAGGCTGATGCACGCCGAGCAGCTGTACTGTGCCTTGCATTGATACTCCTGCACCGGAGGACAAGGAGAGAGCTGTTTGTGCTTCGAAATTTGCAATCCTGGCATAGGTCTCCGCATCGGCCTTAGGCACTTTGGCCTGCGGCATCAAACATCGAAACCCTGGCAAAATTCTGCCGATTCTGCCTGGGACTGCAAATCTGACTTATTGCCAACAATCGCCAGGACACACTTCGTGCCCTCAGTGCAACATCGAAGAGCGCAATGCATGTCTAGCATTGCTCGTCCATCAGCTCCTGACCATCACCTGAAGCTCTTCAACCCATTTGGCAACTCGCCTGATCTCAGGAAAGCAGGGCCGATGCTGTGACCAAGTTTGCGACATTCACTACGCAAGGCGCCTAAAGCTGTCCAAATCCGTGATATCGTAAACCAGCAGGGCACCTGAGCTCGACTCAGCAAGCATGCACACTCCAAGTTTCTTCATGAAAGCCTCAGCAGCAGGCCGTCAGCATTGCGATAATAAATAGGTGCCAGCGAGTGGAACCGCTCCTTGCAAATGCAGGCCCAAAGACGGGCATCTAGACCCAGTCAACCGCAAGGATTTAGAGCTCCTGTCCAGCGGTGTCCCAAAGGGAAAGTTGAACCTATTGGAATTTGTCGCTCGCAATAGGTTTGACGGATTCGGATTTGCTCGGATGCACCTGTGTGCCTCGAAGCTGGAGGATCTTGTCAAGGTAGGCCGCAGACTGAGTGGAAGCCTTGCTCCCGACAGCATGAACCCTGAACCGAGAAGTTTCGAGTTGCACCTCTTGTTCGCTGAAAGTTTTCGAGACGAACTGCCGCAACAACGACGTCTTGCCAACACGTCCCTCCAGTCGACGCGAGATGAAGGAGAGCACGCGTACACAGTGAAACGGAAAGATCCCACCTCGCCCAGGATGACTATCTTGAAAGGCCCTTCTTGACTCATCGCATACTTCACCTGCACAAGTGACGGCTTCCAGTACCAGTATCTTGCAACTACATGCATGGCTGAAAACCGGAGTTGGACCATTGAAGTCAGATTTAATACTTTGGCTTCTGGACAACCAACGCATCCAACGCCTGCCAACCTGCACGCCAACCTGCATTAAACTGCCGCTTCGCATTGGCTCTCCGAGTTGCGATCCATGCGGTGTTTTCGATTCTAATGGCTTGCGCAGCCGCTTGTTGCATCTTTTGAGGCGTCAAAAGGGGCTTCGACCATTTCCATCCAAATCTCATTTAACTGGAAGGGAGGGAGAAGGGGGTGCACATCTCCCTGAGTACCAGTCACCCTTAGTGCCGCGGACTTACGTGTAAGACCAAGAGAGAGTAACAGAACAAGAGAGCGACAGTGCTAGTGGTGAGGTACGAAAGTAACGGAATAAGAGAACAAAGCAAGAAGACGAATAGCACAAGTAAGGAAAAAGGTATGCGTTACCCTATCAATGCAAGTGTCCAGCATCGTTCAGCGAGGTCAAGCATTTGGGCCCGGAAGGGTGGGAACCTCCGCAAATCGAGAAGATCGAGAAGGTCGTTACACCAGTTTTTGGCAATGTTCACTCAGCTAGTTCGACAATTCTGGGCAGACAAGCCAACACCATGGCTACCATGAGCCACTATAGAATTGATATGTACGACATGCCCAGCCCCCACACCGACGACCCAGAACATCACAAAAAGTGTCTCTGACCTCGAGGGCTTGCATCCAGAACACAAGTCACTTTGCTAGGTCGCAGCAGGAATCCCAGTCGACGGGCATTCAAGCTGTCAACGGCGGCATGGAAGCAACAAAAAGGGTGGGGAGCCAAGCATTCAGCAAACAAATTTGGCATGATTTGGCTCCATCTGTAAGTTACGTCATACGCGGCGGAGTTGTTGATGGTGATTCGCCGTCAGCATCCAACACTTGCAAACCACCTTCAAGAAACAGCTCCGGCAACTTCTGCATGAAGCGCACGAAATCTTTCATTGCTCGTACAGTTGGTTGAAATGGTTGCATTTCGCGATGAGAGTGGCAGCGGAGCAGGCGGTGTCCGCCCTACTGAACGAGACAGTAAAGTAGCGAACGACAGGGGAATCATCCCTCGCCTGTCTGGCAAGCAAGGAGCTCGTGAAGCTCATCATCTTTTGTAGCCAATGCCGCACCCCCGCATGAGAGCCACGATATCTTGCTCTTTAGCCAGGTGTCCCGTAGCCGGTACACCGTTAACCGGTCGCTGGCCTCGGCAAAGCCCACAGTTCTCGAACGGAATCGCGTGTGTAACGCCAGATCAGCAGCCCGACTGATTGACGGCTCGGTTGGTAGACGTACTGACTGGCAGTCTGACTCACCGCTGCCGCTGGACGACCGACTGACTGACTGACTGACTGATTGACTGACTGACTGACTGACTGACTGACTCACCGCTGCCCGCTGACCGACTGACTGACTGACTGACTGGCCGCTCGGTTGGCTGACCGATTGACTGACTGACTGACCGCTCGGTTGGCTCTCCGACTGACTGACCGCTCGGTCGGCTGTCAACCAACTGACTGACTAGCTGCTTCACTGACTGACTGACTCGCGCGTCTGCCGAACGGANCGACTGACTGACCGCTCGGTCGGCTGTCAACCAACTGACTGACTAGCTGCTTCACTGACTGACTGACTCGCGCGTCTGCCGAACGGAAAACCATAAAAAATACCCAAAAAGAACCCCCAACCCAGCTTGGACACTCGAGACTCTGACGGCAAAACAGTAGCGCCGTCGTCCTGAAGTCCTGCAGTTTCTGCACCTTGTCTGGTGGCTGCTGCTTGGAGCCTTTCAATCGAAACCCCAAGATGTTGCAAAAGGAATCGAATGAACTGAAGCTGGATTGTGCAGATCTGTCAGGATCAACACTTCCCAGGTCATCTATGTAACGAATCGCGGGGATGACCAATATAGTCCTGGCTAGCCAAAGCAGAACATAGTGATCTTGTTAAAGTGGAAAACTCTTGCAGTAGTGCGAAAATGCATCACTCGATGTCTCCAGAGAGGGTTGGCCCGGCCGGCGTCATGACTATCTCGTAACAATGACTAAGAGAGTGAGCAGGGTATTGTCTGTACGCAGAATGCAAATCTTGTGCCCAAATCATTGCGAAGTCACCGTTCGCACGCAGATGACGAACCATAGCAACGTAAACACCAATGTCGTCATGTGGCGGTATGTCGAAGGCTTCGATTTTGTCGTTATGAAAATTCCGACGGTAATCTTCGCACCTGCGCACCTTCTGTTTCCCGTCGGAGCCCTCCTGCACTACAGAGAAAGCCCAAGCGACGCATGGGCGATCATCGGGACAATCCAGGAGAGTGTCGAAACCCGGAACCCCGTGGTTGCCACGGATTCACGTTTCCAACTTTTGGGTGCCCTAAAGCGGCCTTCACGAACCTCAAAGCAAAGATTGCCACTCCTCGTCTAGACGAGGTCGCCGCATGTGCTCCTGTTCGTTCAGTTTCTGAAAACCCTCAAATTCAACGGGGGCTCTGTACTTGCCATCAGTCCTTGGAAGCCAACCGGCAGTGGGCCGTATGGGCCCGCTGGATCTCACGCACTCCGACCCTTCGTAGATATGACGGAAGGTGTGTAGAGGCAAGAGTAGGGCTTCGGATTTAGGGGTGAGGCTTCAGGGCTTGGGGTTTAAGAGGTTTGGGGCTTAAGTTTCTTGGCTTTGCGACCATGGGCATGCCGCGTGACAACTCGGACGCCAGTTCGCCCACTTCGGGATAGCTGCAACCTCGGAGCAAAAATCCAAGAACACGGGGATGTGCAAATACTCCCCTTGTGAAAACAAACTGCAAGCACTCTTAACATGCACAGGCAATTGTTCGAACCATGGATCAGAAAGTTGTTTGCGGTCCCCGACAAGGTTTCGCAAACTTTCCAAGCCAGACTCGCGGAGTGCCTGTGTGCCATCTCCGATTGCACGCAGGCGGTCGTAAAGCTTCTGCAAGGCACTGCAAATCCTAGGATTGGAGCGCAGCGGGTGCTCGATCTCTGTTGTCATGAGCCAGTGCTCCCACTCATTGTCTGATGGGGGCAAACAAACGAACCTTGAAGCGGGCAGCTCTCAGCTAAGTGACAACGGTTCCGCCTGAGCCTTGAGGAAAACTTGGGCTAGGAAGGGATCGATACAGTCCTTGCCCTCGTGGTCGGCTGCGACTGAGCAGATGGAATCTGGGCCAGCCCAGCCGCCTCATAAACTTGGTGACCCCGAGATGCCACGAGTTCCCCCGCACGCGGTGACGATCTCTGTGCTTTGAAGGCGTGCGACGCCCGGATGATAGTGGTGAGCCTGTTCCTTGATTTCCTGTTCGCCAGTTTGCGCGACAACCATTGCTGTAGCAGCGTAGTGCCAAGGCGCGTACTGCCGGTTCGCCTGGTGTTACCGGTGCTGGACCTCCGGCTCCACAGGTCCTTTCATGCCCCGTGGAGATCACGACCGGACTCAGAGTTGGCTGGAGTGGTTTAGCAGCCTAGCAAGGGAGCAGGCGCTTGCCCGACACCGCCTCGTCGTGGAATTTTTGAGTCCCATCATCTGGAACTTTGTGACATCATCATGCAGGGGCTCGATGAACAAGTGAGAGTGACCACTCTGCTTTGACAATCGCATCGGCTTGCTTGTCCAGAGAAGCCTGGGGCGACATATAACCAGAAGCCTTGAGCCGTCGACTAAAAAGGTCAACATCTTCACGTCGATTCATGATCACATTCTCGATGATCACGTGGAATGAATGGTTCGTCAACTTCGCCTCCAAGCCATCCAGACAGTCGCAGGTCGGGCCAGGTCTTCCTTGTCCACTGGCGATCTGCGAGAAGTCGGGACAAGGTGGCCCTGCGAGCACCAGGGGGATGAAGCAATCGCGTACATGTCGAGCGTCATCTCGGCCACCACACTCGGATCGTCCTGCGTCAAGTCACCCCGCTCGAACCGCAATCCGTTTTAACCAAGGACTTCGACACCCGATTGGACGCCGCATCGACCTCCCAGGTGAATATGTGCAGCCAAGGAGGACATACACATCACCCGGCCCCAGGTCGAGGACGGTTCCCGCGGCGGCGCAGCAGTCGCTGAACAGACGGGGCCGACGCATCAGGGACCATGTCGTGCTCGTGATGCCGCGACTGCCACATCGTCGGGGCCCTCGACAACACCACCTTTTTCCTTGCAGCTGCCTCCCCTGGTAACGTTAAGGATCTAAGGACGTGATCGATGGTTCTGTCGATGTTCTATGGTATGGGGTCAGCAGCCTTTGCAGCCCAGCAGCTTGGAGTCCGAGTTCGAGCACCTCGCGAAGCAGCATCCCACGGCTGGAAACTGGAAGACGACGCATGTGCAACCGAAGAGGGTGCCTCGGTAGGGTCTGACCCCCGCGGCACGGGGCGAAAGCCCTTGCTGTCCCTAGTAGCAGGAATCGCATGCCATGAGTTAGCATGCCACAGCCGACTCCAATCCTCCTTTGCCGGCGCCTCCTTTGAAGCCGCCTTTGCCCTTCCCTTTCTTGGGCGGAGGCCCGGTGTTGCCATTTGCCGATGTTTCTTTCGAGGCGTGGGTCTTGCGCTTGGCTGAGCTCGTCAGTGCCTCCTGCGTGGCCTGGATGTCCTGCATGACCTCCTCGCTTGCCTCTTTCCAGGTGGTGTTGGCCCTCAGCTGAGCGCAAATGCACCAGGAGGCCTTCTCGAAGTACAAGTTGAATTGCTCGACCTGAACGTTGCGCATGCGTGACTTCTTGAGCATGCAGTTGAAGCATGTGTGGATTCACTGCTCGGGACCTATCTCACACAGCAAATACAACCAGCGGATGGAGTTAAGTCCATCCATGATGGAAGTATATCCGCGTGGAGCCCAATCGTCGTCAGCTGTTGCCTCCTTCCTCAAGACACCGTCTTCCACTGACAACTTGCTTGTCCTGGCATGATTGGCTCACCGTTGGCCTGCAAGGATCGTCTCTGAGCTCTTCGCCCAAGCCACCGGCGTATAAAGCTTGCTGGTTCTATGTTCGCATAGAACTCTCGCATCCACGGATTCTGCGCGTAATAATTCTTCTTCCGGAAAGAATATTGGTTCGCCGTTCACTGTCACAGTGTTGTAGCGATCTATCACCGCTCTCCACTCGCCTGTTGGCAAATGCTTCGGAACCTGACAGGATCAGGAGCCGTCGATGGCAAAGGTGTGGATCCTGAAGGCGACGCTACCGGTGATGCAGTCACCGGGTGTGATGACGAAGCAACTCGAACTCTGGCTTCCTTGGCTAAAAGTCCACATGAACCTCAAGATCGCCCGAGCGATAGGCCGCTCCGGCTCAGGAACGGTGATTGCATCTACACTCGGATCGGGCTGCCATCCAGCAATCAACGGAGCAACGATGAAAGCATCAAACTGGTCCTGGGACTGAGCTACGATTGCGAAGGCTCCTGCCGATGTGATGCCCCGCACTCGCAGGTACCTCTTGAGGTCATCCCCTGCCCCGACTTGTGCTGCCAGATCATCCATGGAAGGTTCGACCGGTGGCGCGGCCATGGTCAAACCACGCTCAACTGACTACGGCCGAGGGCTCGCGGGAGTCAATGACGAAACTTCATGATGGAAAATGCTGAATGACAGACCTCCTCGCCGAATCACATAAAAGCAAGACCTCAATATGAAAGGACAGGTCCTCTCGGAAACTCTACCGCTGGGCCCGAACGAATTCGTAGCAAATGCTGGCAAGAGACTGAACTACTATGGTGGCCGCGCTGGTTATGGACTTATAAGCCCGGTTATAATTACTTATCATTATGTTTTTTCGTAGAGTTGTGGCAGGAGATATAAGTCTGTTTATGCGGGACTTACGAATGGCAATCTGCGAGGACTTTTGTTCTGCATGGCCTGCACAAATTCCCCTGCTCTTCGGTCTGCGAATCTCGGTAACAGCCTCGCTACCAGCCTTGCACATAGGCCTTGATCATGCCTCGGCCGTTCCAGACTGCGTGGGATGGGGTGAATGGGGTGAAGTGTGGGGTGGGGTGGGGTCGCAACTAGTTGCAAATTGTGTTTCCCGGCTCAGAAATCGAAAGACAACCCCCAAACCTGCATTCCCTTGGAAACAACCAATTCGCAACTAGTTGCGAATTGTGTTTTTCCATGGTTTTCGGGCTCAGAAATCCAAAAGACAAGCCCCAAACCTGCCTTCGCTTGGAAAAAACCAATTCGCAACTAGTTGCGAATTGTGTTTTTCCATGGATTTCGGGCTCAGAAATCGAAAGACTAGCCCCAAACCCGCAGTCGCTTGGAAAAAACCAATTCGCAACCAGTAACTGTGTTTTTCCATGGATTTCGGGCTCAGAAGTCGAAAGAGCAAGCCCCAAACCTGCATTCGCTTGGAAAAACCAGTTCGAACTAGTTGCGAATTGTGTTTTCCCATGGATTTTTTGGCACGGCGTTGTTTTTTTTCAATTGTTTTAATTTCTTTTAAACAAATTGATGATTCGTTTTTTTGATTTTTCATATTTTTCCAACAAATTTCGGAAGAAACGATGGGTTTGGTGGGTTCGGGCAGGCGGGTTGGGTGGGGTCGTGTGAGGTCTCTAGTCGCTCGTCCCTCCGCATTTGTGCCACTTAGTTAAGGATTTAGGGTTGCGGGTTTAGCCTACAATATACACGGTGAACGGAACAGCACGGCATGCAGGAAACCTTTCTTCACAGAGATTCTCCCCGTCGAATCGCGACTCACAGACTAGTCTCCCTGTTGCCTTGGGCCGCAGCTGAAAGCAGAGGGCCCCAAGATCCTAAACCTCAAAACAGTTCTGCTGGGCAAGCCTCAGCAGAAACATCCCCGGGCCCATGGCCTCAAGGATGCTTCACGGAAAACAAGCGTGGAAAGGCCCTGCAACCCCGGGTCCACCTCAGGGAGGACAATCCAGCTCTTCTTGAAAAACTGTTGCTTTCAGCTAGCCGCAGCATGGTCCTTGAAAGGAGCTGCCTGGTCAACCTGGCCTTTGGTGCGGCTCAGGTTCTCCTGCATGGCGGCCATCATGTCCTTGGCCTCTTGCATAAAATCCTCGGACTTGCCCTTCTTGGCTAGGATGATCACTTCCATCTTCCTCACCATCTTTGTGACGTCACTCACACAGGCTGCGGCGGCATCCACCACGTATCCCGAAAATTTTCCGTGAACTCATTCCGGGCCTTGTCGATGCGGGCGAAGCTTCGCAAGCGGCATTGCGGGCAGAGCCTCCCTCCTTACTGCGGCCTCGAAAAGAGGCGTTGCGGGCAGAGCCTCGCGCTCACTACCTCGCTGCTCACCACGTGGGTCTGCGCGTGCTGTTCTGCACGTTTGCAAGTGCTGCTTGCTGTGCTCGTGCTGCGTGTTTCGTGCTGACACGTGACGCGGCCCCCGTGGGCCACCGCGCTGCGCGCCTGCAGAATTCACGAGGCCCCGGTGCGACTTACAGGAGACCTATGAAGGGACTTATAAGTGGAGATATAAGTGGTCAGATTCGGTTAAAAAATGGTTGGCAAGTACTTTCATTCTGACTTATAACTACTGTGTTTTTTACAAATCACTGATATGTTTGAGTGGAGTTATAACTGAGACGTGTTGACTTCAGTGTGTTATAACTTCAATTCCCCAGCTTATAACTTCAATTGCCCAGCTTATAACTTCATGTATAAGTAAGCAGCCAGCGCGGCCACGGTAGTAGTTTGGTGCATCTCGACGTGTAACACATCTTTTGGTCCGTCGTAGCTCCGCCTCCTCACGGAATCTTTGATAACGCATGTCCCCTCGCTCTGGGAATGCTCGGGCTTGATAAAGCCTTTGTTCTACTCGAACGGCCCAAACAGATTCCTCTCTGTGGGTTTATCGGCCGCAAGGGCTGCTAGAGCTGCCTCACAACGGTCCTTGGCCATCTTGTTGAGAACTTCCGTGTGCAGCTGGGCCAAGCACAGATCTTGCATAAGACGGGGCGGGACAAAGCATGGAGCAGACACGCTCACGACTTGACTGGTCAGACCGATCCGGATCGGCTAAACCCGAAAATGCCCCGTCGCTGGCCACTGTAAAAACACTCATCCTTATGTGAAAATTCATTTTTTCCTGAAGATGGGTAAGCCAGTGGTACCGGCACAGACGCAGCACCAGGCCCTCCGAATCATGTGGTGCCTGCGGCACCTCACGAGCGCGGCTATCAAAAGGCATCATCCTACTCGTACTCACCAACTTCGGGTGACATCAAAATGTAGACCCAGCAAACTCAATCATGCTCTCCAACTTCGGATGTACTCTCGGCGTCAGCCGAAAGGTTGGTTGAACCTGACGATGAGGATGAGGAACTGCTGCTATTGGAGTGGGTCACTGGGTCATCACGAACCTCCTCTAGAGTGATCCGCATGAAATTTCGCAAACCGTATGGCCCCCCGCAAACTGTCTTCCACTTCCGAGGAGGGTTGGATCTCTCTTTGACTCTAATTTTGTGCACCAGAAGAGACCGGACTGATCTTACGAAGGTCTCGGCAGGTTCCCTGGCAGATCGAGCCGACTGCTTTAACCGGTGAGGTCACTTCTGCCTAACACAAACTTGCTCATTCACGAGGCAGGTCGCTGCTGAAGCGAATCACTCATCAAACCCGGTCCTGGTACGCAGCGCGGTGCTGAGTCTGAAGCCAAATCAAGCTGGAACGAGCAGCTCCGGTGGGCAGTGTGATTGTAGCCAAAACCCTAGAGCTTGCTTCTGCTTCATGACCCCAGAGCACGGATGCAGCTTCCAAGAGGCAGTGGCGAACTCCTTCGAGAAGCTTGTCATATACCTCGTGATAGTCGAAGCCAGTGGCAGCCGAAACATCCTCGAGATGCTGGAGTGCAAAGAGTCGCTCGGCTTCGGGGCAGAAGGCCATCGCGCACGGCGGCCTAAGCTCGTGCCACAATCTCGCGGCACTCGCTCATATCGCATGTCATTTCTTACAAGTTGTAAGTCACAGCAATTTGCAACATGTTCAGCATTCTACCCAACTGAAGTCCTGGCGGCGTACTTCTGGCACTTGAACTGCGCTTTCCCCGACTCACACTTAATTGCTGCCAAGCCGAGCTCCGTCAACAGGCCTTTGAAGGAGTTCTGGCAATCCAAGACAGCGCCGGCCAACAAGTGAGCCGCAGTTGCAACGGCCAGTCGAGTAGAGTTCTCAACCTACGTCTTTTGCGGAGTATAGGGGAAGAGATACACTGCAGCCCAGCGACAGTATATTGATGTGTGTACTGCTGCCGTGCGATATAAGCCGCGGGGAGTGCTGACGTGATTCAGGAGGAGTCACGAGCGCCGGGATTCACCGCGATCTTGTGTGAATACTTAGTAAGACTTGAGCGCCAACCGCGCAAACCGCGCACGGCACCAAAGCTGAGCCGCGTGGGAAAGTTATCTGCGGCGTGCCGTGCGCCCACCCGAACCACTTATCTCCTTTGCTCTAAATGGTAGAATCCATATTGTGTACCGCACTGTTTGGGAAATTAGAATAGTATTAAACACTCGGCTCAAATTAAACATGTCCATGCTGTTCGTTTAAAGGTTGCCATAATCTTACAATAACTTGGGCCCATGTACTGTAGACTTTACATTTTTCAAACCAAACACACCGAGAATGCCAAGGGGAAAGAGGGTAGGGAGGGGGCATGTCAAAGGCTGCGGCAACATATTGAGTAAGCGCATTATGGAGCGCACTCATGGAAAAATCTCGCAAGAAAGATGCACAGCAGCAACATGCGATCGATACCCTACAACCTGCACCAAACAAAACCGATGTTTGGCTGCATACACGAAGCAGATTGGAATCACCGGCAATTAGTGGATTTGTACGGCGAGCGTTCTGGAGGCATGCAACCGCTCAGCCATTATGATTGCCAGGCAAACCTAGAGGCAGGTATATCCAGAGCAGCTCAACACAGATGAGGTGGTCTTGGCTGACAGTTTGCAGCAAGGAGATGTGTATTCAATGTTGCTTGTTTTGCTTCGCTTGTCTTTGTCATTGTTTGTTTTGTTTTGCTTTGCAGACCCCTGCAACTGTGCTGCCGAAGCTGAGCCACACACCTTCCGAGTTTGGGGCTGGTGCGATGTGCATGACGCATCGCGAATCCTACCTCCCTTCTGTTTCCTCCGCAGATACTCTGAACCTTTCAGTGTGGTGCGGCAGATACAACAGTTACTACTTTTCTCGGAATGCACCCTCGCCGCTCACCTCGTGTGCCCTCGGCTTTTCGGACATGCCGCTGGAATTAGGGGTTTTGCGGATCCTGGAATCATGGACAACGAATTCCGGAGAAAAATCTGCGGGTGACTGCAAGACAAACAAACAAAATCAACAAAGCACGAGTCGTGCGAACGTGCCCACGTTATCGTGCCTGCACGGGGCCAGAAGTCTGCCTCCGGCATTGCTCAGCGGCGGCGAGACGCTTCGAGCCAGCATGAGATGGCATCCAAGCTGATGTGAGGCGTACTTAGACTTGGCTATGCCAATGCTATGCTCCTGCCCCGCGAGCTTTTTTTTTTGCGGGCACTCCTGAGGTGCTCTCAGCCTAATTAAATGCATTTTGCTGCATTCGACACTGTGCGATCACACAGCAGAGCTGCGCGGGGTGGCTTCCCCTGATGTGTGTGTGTGTGTGCGGGGGGTACAGTGCCCAAAACCGTGAAGACGCTAATGCAGATGCCGCTGACCGACAAACCACCTGTTCCGACTTGTGCCACCCGCAGCGGAACGTGGAAGTTGGTGAACCAGAAACCACAGTACCGGGTAGCTAGCGCGCAGAGCCCTGCGCCAGGACATCCTCTTCTCAGCCATACCATCGGTGAAGGCAGCACATGCCTGCAAACATTTCGACGTGATTGGGCCTGTTTGCGTTGAGATGTCAGTGCCAACGCTGAATCACGCCTCTACAAGACGATTCCCCTGCCGGTACATGAACTACGATCTTGAAGGGTGTGGTCATGCAAAGTGGAAGCACGCAGGGAAACAGTGGTGATTGATTTCCGCTAAAGTTCAAGCGCAAGGAGCGAGAAGGCAACTCTCTACGCAGCAACAGGCAACTACCAACTTGGCCTGCCTCGCTGCTGAGCTGTTGTCCTTCACAGGCAGAGGTCGTTTCCACACCCACAGAGGATGACTTATAATACCCACTTGCCTATGGAAAGGTCTTCTTCGTCATGATGTTGTAGAAGTCCTGGCCAAGAGGCTGTTGCAGAAAAGGCAAGGACGAACACCGCCTAGTGAGTTCACATCCAAGCTCATACAAGTTTCTGTCTGCTGTCCTCAGGGGTTATGGCACCATCCCCATCTGTGTCAGCTCTTTCAATCATTTCTCGGAGCTCCTGCAGAACCCTCGCTGCTCACGAACGATCAAGGTTGGGAAGTGCTTAAGAAGGGGTGCTCCTCTTCTGTCATGGTTTCGCCGAGCTCTTTTGAAACTCGTTTCAGGTTCTTCAGGGTGATCGTCCTGGTGCCAGATCCCTTGCAAGCAGCTTGCAACGTTGCCAGCGGCAGCATTCAACCGTGGCAGTCCCAGTTTTGTCATCGTCGAACAGATTAAAGATTTTGTGGATGCCATCGCGCGTCTCCTTATCGCCCTTGGCACATGCGGGTGAGTCAATCCGTCATGAACAGGCCCGGCTTGAGTGGCCGAGCGCCCAACCAGCTTTGCTGTTATGGCATCCAAGAAATCGTCGAATCCGATGGCTGTTCCTGTTGGAAACAGCGACGTTCTGCTCCAACTGTGCAATCCAGCGTTCCCTTCTAGATCGAACAAAGAGGATGCCCCTGCCACTGCCACAGTAAGAATGTGCGAAAACAGGTCCGACCTCCAGGAGAAGCCCCCGTTAACCATTTGGAAAGCGTAGTATGCTGAGCTGGGGTTGCGCGCTCGACAGTTGACCTCTGCCGTCCTAAACTTGCCTTGTTATAGGCTCCTTGAAATGTACAAGACACAAGAAAAACACCAAGGTAGAAATCACGACGGTGAACACTACATGAGCAAAAGACATGGCGGCACCACCATCTTGATCCAGGTCGGCGATCATCTGAAAGATGGTTGGGTTCTTGGTCTCAAAACCCAGCGATCTCATAGCTGCTTTGAGCTCGCCCCTGCACGAGGCACACCACTTGTGCACCTTCTCTTCGCTAAAACCCATGAAACGGGCGGCGGCGCACGGGTCTATGGTGCCCGAACCATCGGTGTCAAAGAGGTTAAAGGCTTCTTTAATCTCATCGATCTCATCCTTCGCGGCTCAGCTCTCCATATGTCAGCTACCCAAATGAACACATGGCAGAAGTCTTGACAGCATTCCGTGCCAACATCCCACGTCCTCGGTCAAGCCTGGTTTATCATATGTCAACTTCTTCCGGGGGGCACCCCTGCGTGTGTCGAATGATGGAAAACATGACACTGAAGACATCGAAAAGACTCTCTCTGCAGTCAAATGTTCGTACTGTGCCTTCGCGAAGCACCCATCGACATCCTCACAGGTCGCGCTAGGATTGTATGAAGTGAACTTTCCACACTCACGCAATGCGGCTTGGAATCGTGAAAGACGGTCGAAGGTCTCCAACGGTCTTGGAGAGGAACTCGCTTGAACCCCAGCAAGAACGGCAGCACAACAATCAAACACAGGCATCCGTATGTTGCCACACCATCACCATCACGAAACAGCGAGCATCGGCATCACGGCCCATTGTTGACACCGTCTGAGCGCCGCTGAAGATCTGAAGCTCCAGCCTGACTTTCGGGCTGTCGAGCGGATTGCTGAGTCTGTGAAACTGGTCAGAACCAGGCGGAGTGCGGTTGAGGCCTCAAGCAGGGCCCCCCAAATACTTGAATCAAGATGCACCAGTGTTCGGTAAGGCTCTTGCTTTTCCAACCACAACACGGTCAGGATGTGAATGAACATATCCTGGACATGTCGCTCGAGACGGCATTGGCGCACCGTAGCATCTCCTAGACGGGGTAGCACCCAACGGCCACAACGGCCAGTGAAAAAGAAGGGCGCCCCTGCACGTCTCCCGAGAGAGACGTCACAGCTCTGCGAGCTACCCTGGTAGGTGGCAGAGGCAAGACAGTGGGCTCGGCACACAAGTTGATGGCAAGAAGCAGCCAAAGCACGGGTGGGGAAACAGAGACACACAGTGTGACGCACACTCTCTCACTCACTCACTCACCCACTCACTCACAAGCATGCTCAGCAACTTACTCAGCTAATCACTTACGGAGTAACTTATTCAGTCAACTCACTCACCCTCCCTCCCTCACTCACGCATTCACCGCTCACTCACTCGGTCGCTCAGTCACTGACTGACTTACCAATGTACTGCCTCACTGACGGACCTACTTGCTTGCTTGATTATTCGCTTCCCTACTTACCTGCTTTCCTGACCTACTTACTTCCTTGCTTGCTTACGTACTTCTTTACTGACTGACGGACTGACAGCAGGGAGGACTGACGGACCGACCGACCGACTGAGCGGCCGACTGACTGACTGCCTGCCTGACTGACTGACTGACTGATACTGACTGCCTGGCTGACTGGCTGACGGGCTGAGTTACGTGCCAAATGCCGGCTTACCGCAATACCGGCTAACTTACCAGCTTACTAACTGTCCTTCTTGCTTCCTGCTTCGCTTGCTTACTTCTCTCTCCTTACCTACTTACTTGCCGGCGCCCTGGTTTACTACCTTGCCTACTTACTTGCTCACTTTCTTGCTTACTTGCTTGCTTGCATACTTACTTGCACTTTAAACACACTCATCAGCAGGCGTGTGCTTGTCAAGTTGTTCAACCTTCGGCAGCAGAACATCAGCAGCAGGGCCACCCAGAAAAAAAATGGTAATGCAGCCAAACTAAAAAAACAACAGCATGCTGTGCTGTAGTTAATCTGACTGGATAGTTGTGGGGCACTTATGGGCACTTGGTACCTGTTGGAAGAAAGTACAACAGACTCCAGTGAATCTCGTGGTGTTGGGATCGCAATTAGTGAAAAGGAAGATCGGGCCAAAGGATCTCGTGCGATAGGGTAGGGTGTATCATATACTGAAATGTCAAATGCAGTAGGCCAGAAACTGTGAAGCAAACTACACTGCAGTCCCGACACCAAATACCCACTACTATCAGAAATCTCGAGCGAAAACATGCAAGAACCGATTTTAACATTGCGGAGGTTCGTCCAGGGCTTGTGGCATGGAGAAAAGCCGCGCATGAGTTTGATGACAGTTTGGATACAGATCAAGAACAAACGAATGAAGCGACCCTCTTCTGCATGCAGGATGCCTTCGCTGCCTCCGACTCTTCCAGGAAGCAGACTTCGCAGCCTGAAGCTTTTGCATCGTTGCTGCGGTACCTGTCCAAGGATGCGTCGGCATAGTTTTGAGAATGCAGGACCACTCTTTCCATGTTCGGGGGGCGCACTTGAGTAATACTCCGCAGTTTTTTTCCATGTCGGTCAAATGCGACTCCCACTGGCAACGTGCAGCTCATGCTTGTACACACCAGCAAGCTTCCAGACCGCGACTTGCAGCCTGCCTGCGCGATGAGCATCATGCTGTCGCTAAGAGAGCAGATGCCCTGCCACAAATGGAGCTACTACGGTCAGAGCGTAGTTCAAAGGGGATCGCCCACAAGAATCGCATCCATCATGATGGAAAGATCGGTTCCATCGGCCCCACCAGGAAAAAACGACCTGACTTCAACAACATGAAAGCGAGGCTGGTCGAGAAGCTTTGCGAACATGGCGAGGAAGCTAAGCTCTGAGATCGAAGCAACGATGAATGATTGTGGTCCAAGTAATACCTTCAAGCAACAAACACGAGAGGCATGCCAGTGCCGGAGGGACTACTGAAAGCATTCGCTGCAAAAGCAGGAGCGTCTCAACGAGAAAAGAGATGCTCCCAGCAATTCTTGAGGAAAGGTGCTTTGTTGGAACACGCCAGATCGGAGCGCCGTGTGCCTCGGGGTGCCAGCAAATTCGCAGGGTACTTTCTGGAAGGCAGTGCTCGAGGCTCAGGCCTCCGGGGAGCTCAGGAGTAACATGGCGTATCTGCCTTGAACTGCGGAACTCAACCAGGCCTGCACGAAGGCTGCTGCTCATGTGCTTCGGACGCTAGGTACGCTAGGTTCGTTTGGAAGATACGAGTAAACTGCAGGTACTCCGTTGGCAAGCGATGCATGGGATCTGTCGTAGAGAATCTGCTGACATGGATTGCGGCAGCGGAGCAGGTGCAGAGAGGAACTCTTGGCAGTTCAATCTTTGGGGTTCAAGCTTAAAGCAGTGCTGTAAGCCATGAATCAATCTCGCAACATAATTTCACATAATTTCTGAAATGTTTCTTTACACACCTCAGCCCAAGCCCTGGCAGCCACAACTCCTTCACTGCCTTCACCCACCCAACCCCGCCCCTCCCACACAGAGCATGATCGCTGGGATCAACCACACCTACTGAGGGGCTGATTTGAGATATGGACAGATACGATCAACCATCTCCCCACCCGGTGCAACGAGAGGGGGCGGATTTGCAGATTTCAGGTATGAGCTCAACAGTCATTGCCACATGACGGGGCGAGTTTACGCAGGGGATCACTTTCCATCGCCTATTGCAAACGCAGGATTCAGCCGCACTCGCCTGATGAGGGGCCTGGTTGAAAACATGGGTCAACCTCACTCGCCGACGGCAGGTTCCAGACAGGAGATCAAGCACCATAATGTGACGAGGGGGCGGAAGTGATATATGAAATCAACCGCTATCGCCTAGTGGGGGGGGGACTGGATCAAGATACGAGATCAACCGATGAATGGCAAAGTGAAAGATATGGGATCAACCTCACGCTTAACGAGGGCGGATTTGACATGCGTTGAGCTTTCGAACTCATCTAACATTGCATACTGAGGGGGCAAGTACAAGATATGAGATCAATCGCCATCGTTTTATAGGGGCGGACTTGATGCACGAAATCAAAGCGCCACAGCCTAAGCAGGAAGCCAAAGTACAATATGGGACCACCCGCCATCGCCCGATAAGGGGGCGGGTTGAACATATGCACAATGCAGATCGATTCATGAAAGCAACCGACATCACCCAAGGGGCATGGGATCAACCCCGGGCCTAATGACGTTTTGAAACATGATCAAGCAAGAGACCAACCGCTATCGCCTGCTGCGACGATTAAAATATGAGATCTACCGAACTCGCCCAATGTGGCACCGGGCTCAAGATATGAATATGGGTGAAAAAGGGCGATTTTGAGATAGGAGATCCACCGCCATCATGGCCGCCACTGCATACTAAAGATCAAGCGCCATCATCTATCGAGGGGGGGTGTAATATATGAGCGTAAACTCCCTCGCCTGACAAAGGCAAGTTGAAGACATAGGACCAGCTGTGTCCCGAAACATTTCCAACCTTTTGCACCGTCGAAGTTTCAGGCTTTAGAACTTGCAGCGGGGCTCGCCGAGCTTGTCATCGATCGGGGCAAAATTCAAGATGTCCAGCAAGTTCACTGTGTTTTTGGCAAGGTCGTAGTATGCTCCTTCCCCCTACTGGCGGGCCACCTCCGGAGAGGGCCACGGTCAGGCTCCAGAGTAAGCGAGGTTCCCCCTTGGGCCAGTTGAGAAGAAACACGGCAGTTATGCGACTCGAACACGGCTGGGACGGGCGCAAAGGCTCCACTGGAGTGTACAGCTGCACGTCAACCCTGCGCCTCCCCCCAAATGCCAGGGAGCAGCACAAGCCCCCAAGCAAAGGTTCTCGATGGTTCTCGCTTGCACCCAGCCAGAGGAAGGCAAGCCCCCTCGCGCAAGCAAAGGTTCTCTCTTTTTCAACACAGCCAGAAAGGGGTCCGTGCAAGTCGGCCCCCCCGCGCGAGTTCGCGCACTGGGGTGCAAAGGAAGGACCTCTCTCTCTCTCGACCTCAGCGCGAACCGCCAGCCGAATTTGAAGCCAAGAATTGAAACTCGAAAATCGCGAATCAACTTTCGAAAAGTTTCAAGTTGTCGAGCCAAAAGCCTTCGAATCCTTCTAACCTTCAAACTTTCGAGCTTCCTAACTTTGAGGAGCGAACTCGGCCACGGCCAAAGGTTGCAGCTTTCACACGTCCAACCGACGAACTCTCGAACCTTCGACCACTGGCGGAGGGTTTTGTGTGTTTGGGGGGAGTGCAGGCGAAGGGGACGCAGAGAGGGGGGTGACCCTCACCTTGTTTGCAGAAACCCGCCGTGATTTTTTCGGATTCAGCGCTGAGTTTCAGTATTTCCTGTTGTGTCGAACAGCTGAGGCTAGGTCGGCCCCCAATCGGGCAGGGGCAGAACACCCTTTCGAGCTTAGGTCCAAGGAACAAACGGATGCAGAAACGACCCTTCCAGGCCTGTCTGTCAAGAAGCTGCCGTCTGGTGTTCATTCTGGCAGTGTGGACCTGGCAATGGCTCTGTGAACTGAAGCGGCCTGCCGCAACCGGGCTCCACGCCAAGGCGTTTGAATAGCGATCTTGCGAACGAGCAGTGTCAATCGTGTCGCACTCTTCGTACCTGACCTAAAAGACGACTCTCACTTTGGGAGCCTGCACGTGTGCCCTTGGCAGAGGGATCTTAGGCAGGCTCCGGCGAGTAGCTCAAGGTCTGCATGTGCAGCGCCTATGCACCCGGCACTCACACCCGAAGGACGCCATCTGCAGGCGAGCATGGCTACAGTACCAGCTGCTGCAGCTGATCCTTGCCTCACATGGCCTGGGTTCATCTCCGCGGTCGTCAATGATCAAATGGGCCGATTGACTGGCCGGGCAGGACGGGGATGTGTAGAGTGCAGACCGCCGATCAGTGTCTGAGTCATAGCAGGATGCGTGGCCTTTCACTCCAGCTGGCCACATAGACCCGCTCTTGCAAGCACTCGTCCTGCACGGCCAACCGAGCTGCAACAGTGTGTTCTTCCCTCCCATCCAGGGACCTGTTTCAAGTTCACTTCCATGCGTTGGGGCCCTGTGTTCTTGCGGCATTGAGATTGAGGCTTTTGGTATCGCAGTTTTTTTTGCTATCGCAGTAAGCTCCATGCCTGACGCCTTTCCCACTAGCCGGCTGTCCTAACGGCCGCAGCCTGGAGATTCACTGACTATCTGAAGAGTATCGGAACGCCGGGCGGGCACCAGGCTTTCCGGTACGGAAAACCTGAGTTTACTCTTGCGGTGACAGGCTGGGCTCTCAAGAAAGAAACACACCCCAAAACCCAGCACTAATTAATGCAGAGTGCACGTGCAACAAGTTCTTGCCCTTGCACCTGTTCAGCAAATGCTGTTGCTCAAGCCGTGTATGCTGTGAGTAGTAGGACATGCGGTCACATACATGCCACCGTATGCGACCCGACAAAGCTGCTAAATGTCAGAGCCTTGTCCACATCGCAGACGTGGAAGTGTGGGGAACCAGTTCGCAGTTCACCATCACACCTGAACACACATGAGTCGATCAAGGAACAACTCGTCTCAAGAATGCCTGCCTTTTCAACTGCTCTTGTTGGCAGCACTGAACTGACCTGATTTGCTCAACATCCATACCAAGTCGCGGGACACGTGTGAAGCATTGTGAACACAGGCAAGCGACTGTGACAAGCCCTGTCCCATTGCACATGGGTTCCTCGTGTGGCTCCAGCCGCAAGCCAGCAGGAGTAGGTCGAGTGCAGAGGTGCCTCCTAATTTTGTCCCGCTGATTCTGCCAGTATGCCGGGAAGCAACATGATGCTCAAGTTTCTGCTGAAAACTGCTGCAAGTTGGATGATGCTAGTAACTAGCAGCATGTAGCGACTGAGCCGCATTGAAGCTTTGGGCCTGCAGCTTCAAAATTCGCCGGGCTGCGGGTTCGTTCTCGTCGAGCACACCCGACATCTGTGCTACCATGAAACCACAAATGTCTCAACGTGTCAGTTTCAAGGTATGAAAGCAGCGCTGTTGAGAACTGTTGAGTTGCTGTTGGCCTCTTGTACGTACATCCACGGCATAATTGAGCACTGGAGGAGCCCTCTTGAACACCTCAGTTTTTCGGACACCGGATCCTGGCTCCAGGTAAAACCCGTGCAGGGCGGAGGGCGGCGGCAGGGGCTCTTCAACCCTTCCGGGTCCAAGAGGAGGCGACAGAAGTCTCAGAAAGACTCTGGACTTGGGCAGTGCAGGGTCGACTAGCTGCAGCCGAGTACCAGAGCCACTCAGTCGCCCTTGCCATTGCGACCGCTTCACTTCCACCCATCCCGGAATGCCGAAGCGGCACTTGAACGGAAAACCCGAACCTTCCGAAAGTTTCAAGACACGCAGGGCCCCAAATGCACACCAAGCATGACACTGAAGTATTTTTGTACATAGGTTTCGGCAAAGCGCTACGGCCGAGGCCGCTACCATAGCGAGCGCGTATGTTTGCTTGTCGCTTTTTTGGTTGTTTTATGGGTTTCGGATTTTTACCTGATATACTATTCGTGACGTTCCTCCTCTTTGTCTCGGAAATCTTATGCCGTACTTCTTGGTATGTTAACGTCTATCTTTTCGTTTACAGGCTTCGAAACCTTGTAAAGCTGCAGTTATCTCAAGAGAATCCTCCCATAAAAACTAAACTTTCGGCTTCAATGCTGCATTCTGATGAGTAACAGGATTATAGGCAATACTTAGCATGATTATTCGTGTGGGATAGTGAGGGTTTCATTCCGTTGGTTTCTTTCTTTCGGTCTGTCTGCATGTCTTTGTTTGTCTTTAGTTATGTCTTTCTTCTTTGTTTCGTTATTTCTTTCTTCCTGATTTCCCGTCCTTCTTTGTCGCTTTGCCTCTTTCTTTCTTCATGTCGTCCTATCATAGTTTCTCTCTTTCTTTCTTTTTTGTCTGTGTGCATTCATTTTCTTCGTTCCCTCTCTCCTCCGACCCCCCACCCAAAATAAATCAAACAAAATCAACTAATATGATCTAATGTGACTGAACACACAGAAAAGCCAAACAAAACACCCTACCCCTGCCATATCACGTATTATCCTATTCGGACATATCCAACTGCCAAATACATTTGTCCATGCGTTGGATTGCGTTGGCACAACAGTTGTGACGGGGGGCAGGCCAGCTCGGCCGAATACAGAGGAGTAGAGAAAAGAAGGCGGTTGCTCGAGACGCGACAGCAAAACCAACAGAGAAGACAAGAAGAGAACTGCGCAAGTTGCACAGCTTCAATCAGAACCTGCTCAACACACTGCTTTGACCTGGTTTAAAGGATCGACAAGCTTTGGATCTGGTCCGGCTGTGAAAGTGCATATGAAGCATCGCAGTAGCAACTTCCCGCATTGTCCTTGCTGGGCCTCTTGGGGCTTGCAGGGTGCCGGTTTGACAGGAGCTCACTCGAAAGCTTTCCGAGAATCTCGAGGGTGCCTTGACAACTTGACTTAAATTACCCTGGGTCTAGCGCGTTCGAAACCTGCACGTCACAGCATGGGCTTCGAAGCTGCGAAGCGAAAACTGCTTCCAGCCAATGGGCAGGTCACAGGGCTCGGGCTCAACACGGCAGCTTCAAATGCTCGCCAACGATGCGCAAGAAACGATGCACAAACACGAGCACTAGCAGACTAGCACTAGCACTGGGAGAGCGCTTTGCGGATGGGGGCCTCAAGACTCGTGTACTTCCGTCGACCCGGCCTGCGGCCTGCGGAGAGCTGAGAGCTCTCCGTTTTGCCAGCACATCGCCCCGACCCCACGGGCCCCACGGGCCCGGGCCCCATGGGCCCGGGTCCCGTCCCTTGTTGAGACGGCGACTTTTAGACTTCCCGCTGCAAAGCAAAGCAGTGACTTCTCCCGACATTTCAAGCGGATGGCTGCAATCGACGCAAAAGGAGGGCCGAGGCTTGGCCTCTGAAGCTCCGCGTCCGCATACTCTCACTCAGGGGCACGATGTCGCAAAGGACCTGATAGTCTGATAGCCCCGCGTCGAATGAGAAGAATGTCAAACTTCCAGGCATGAGTCCTGACTAAGCTTGGGGCAGCATTCAATCGAAGCCATACACAGGGGGCAGCGCTTGTTGCGCCGAAGCCTCAGTTCATTGCTCTAGGAATACTTTGCTTCCCGGCGGCAGCTTCAAACAACGGCCTGAGTCAAAGACCACCTGTCAATGCAATGACGATGAAACTCGTGGCCACAGGGCAGCCTTGAAAAGCTCATGGCCGCTCGAAAGCTAACAATTGAAACAAAAGCGGCTCCAAAGAGCAGCATGCCGTGTTGGCCTCCGAAGCAGCGTGCCGTCTGCAAAACCCGAGAGGCAGATGGAGCATGGAGCCTGTGTCTGTCAGTGTCTGTGGGCAATGAATACACCCGCCAGTGAAACTCAGGACTTCCGTTGGTTTGTCTGTCCACCCTCCGGTCGGCACCCGTGTCGGCTTAGTCTTGTCTTTCTCTCCATCCCCGCCTGCCCAAGAGTCCTCCAGCACAGCCCCACACCCACACCGCTTTCACCACCCCAGTTGACTCTAGACTCTAGCCCCGAAGAGCACTGGAGGATGATGAGGGAGCATTTGGTGGAACAGCCTTTGAAGGCGGTGCTGCCTGTCCTCTCGCCTTCGCCTTGGCTTTAGCAGGTAACGACGTGTATGTTGTTCCTACCTGTTCTTCGGCCATCAGGGCATGTAAAGTATCATTGAAGAGTTGTTGTAGGTGTGGCACAGGCAAGCTTGTTTATATGCTTATGTCTTGCAATGTCTCTCTCGTGAACTCGTGGGGCTCCTCGAGCAAATGGACAGTCTGCACACAGGTTTTGCATTAATGACGCTTGTAAGATGGTATGACCGTCTTTGTCTCATGGTGTGCCAGATATTCCTGAGGGAATTGTTTGACCAGTGATCTGATTGCACGGTCCTCTTGGGATTTCTGTCACACGAGCTTCTTCATCTTCAGGTTCGACCTTTTCCGTTCCGCTTCGCAGCCGACTTGGAAAAACTAAAGTTTGCCGTTCCATGCACAGACCTGAGGCCCAGGCTTTAAAGAGCTGTTTACCCATCTTGTGGAGTCCCATCAGCAAAAGAACCAGATTCCAGTGGGAAACGAAGAACGAGAACTCTGTTCCGTGAGAGATGGGTTCCTGTTCGTTCTCTTTTGGCTGCGCTGAGGAGTCAGCCTGACCATGTCCGAAAAAGGAAGCTAGCGCAGTTGCTGTGGATATTCTTCTTACAGCATCTTACAGCTTTGAAATTATGCTCTGAAGTTCTTGCTTCCGGTCGAAGCGGGCGATGTCGAACAGAGGTGAATGCTCATACATTTTTAGTCTCCCGTTCGATCTCATCGGGGTCCAACTGTGTTGGGGAGTCCCTTCAAAGAGTCATGTCAAGTTGTCAATGTTTGGTCTTTGGTATCGATCACATTTGCGTCGTGAGCGCGGGCGGTTCTCTTCCCAGGTACCGCTTCGTTTGCCTCGTGCAGTGGCTTGAGGTTCGTGCCATGGATGTAATTGAGAGCACATGCGGTTCGTCCATGTACTGCATGGGAGAGGGCAAGACTGGTTGTCTTGCCATGACGAGGATGATCCTTGACAGGACCTTCTTTCTTCCTGGCGATGCTGTTTTCGCTCCTTAATCGTGTCAAGCAATTTCTGCACAGCTTCTTCGCTGCGGGCTGGAGTGCCTGTGTCGATCATTGGAGAGATCTGTAGACCAAGAGGCCCAATGCCAGGCCTCGTCAACAAGATTCAACCAGCTTCCTGGTTGTTGAAGGAAAACTAGTAATCGTTTCTCTGAACCTCCAGAGGATCAGGTGGTTCGACGTCTATTGAACTGGATAGTGAGCTGGTTCATTATGTGCTGCATTCACTCAGGCTGAGGCCTCCAATGAGCGATCATCCCTATTGTGGTGGAAGTAAAACCAAGCAGGTCCAACACAAGATGGTTGTTGGTGCTGACAGGCAGAAAAAACTCACAGGTTCGTGTCTTACCTCCCGGTGCTCTTTCCGGAAAGCCGGGACGTGTTCTATAAATGTCCTTGTGACGAAAGCTTCGTTATCATCCATGTGCCAGAAGAAGGTTCCCTCGTCGTGGATTCCATAGAATCCTTCTTCCAAGGTGTCTTCATCCTGTAGCTATTCTCCTTGGTCCAGGATTATGAAGCTCCTACCACCTTCTCGTCTTCTTCCTCCTCTTCTGTCCAGGCGGTCCTTCTTGTGAGAAGCATGCAGGATGTTGGGGTCGTTTAGACCAGTTCGGGTGGTCAAACTTAATTGATTGCACCACCTGATAGGTGTACATCTCAATCCGGTAGCCTTGGTTCGTGAGCAAAAAAGACAAACCGCTCAGGCTGCACATCTCTTTGATCTTGGTCTTGAAATGAAGTGAGTCCTTGGTCTACGCGTGCAGCCGCAGTGAACCCAAGGTTGTTATCCTTCGGATTTACTTCGGGAACAGAACCATGCATGAATTTCATACTTTTTGCAGGATCACTTCGAACTTGGTGATCAAAGTAACGGACTCTTGATTTCCTTTCCACTCCTGGTTCGATCCCATACTTCTTTTTGTACCGTCGCTATACCAGCGAGGGTCTTGAGAGACGGTCCTCCTTTTTGTTCGTCCAGTGTTGCAATGTCGCACCAGTCATCGTTCAGTTTCTCGTATTCCAATCAAGAGGTTGTGCCATCGTAGGCAAGAGCGATCTTCCGCGTAATGCCGAGACCACCTTCTCTGCCTGCACCACCTTCCCCCCCCACCGTCTCTCACTTCAAAGGCCAGCGCACCCCCTCACCACCACCGCCCCTCACGACCTTCTCACTGCCGCCTCTCAGTCTAACCACACCCTGAAAGTTCTTTCACGGCCTCCAACGCAGCCCCACATCTACACCTCTCACCGCTCTCTCCTTCCCCTTCCCGCTCTTCCACCACTCGCTTCGAGTTCTTTTTAGCACAAAATTCTTTCAAGGGCTCCAGGGCAGACCCATGGTGCCCTGGCGGGCTTCGGCTGCAAGGCTTGCAGGCCGGGGCTTATGCCCAGCCCACGAGCGGATCTACTCCAGTGGCTTCAATGCTTGTTTGGTTTCGGGCTTTGAAGACTGTAGGGTAGAAGCCTGAATAACTAGCCTTTTGGCACTACGGTCTCGAGCCCGCTTCTTCTCTGTAACTTGTCATCTGGGCAAATGCAGCAAGGCGAGGCCTCCCGGCGCTAGCGCTACCAGTATCAATTAAATAACAGAACCACTGGTCAAACAAGTCCGAGCAAAATTCTGGCCAAATGCCATCATACCGCAAGGCATTGCGCACAGCGACACAAAGTGCGGAAAGGTCGACAAGACGTAAGCTCAAGTTGCCAGAAACCCCATGTGGCCAGAGCCGTAGATAAGCACTGTTTTGGACGTGTTTCCAAGAGCAAGTTATCTGATGTTATCTGAGACAGCAAGGTATCGCGACATGTTGGCATTGTTGCCAGGGAGTTGGTTACAGTAATGCAAAGCAGGGCATACACATACACACGAGTGCGGACACTGATTTACAAAACCAAGTCCCCGCCCAGAGGTGCAAGGCGCCACCACCCCAACTACACACTCGATTTTGCGAAACGCATCGCCAGTCACCAACAGGCACCCCCCACCGTCCTTTCCCCCGTGTACGCTCTGCGACGACCGGTTTCAATGACAGCGACATACAGCGACGTTTGCAGGAATTCAGTGCATGCGCTAGCAAAACGATCAAGATCACATGGCAAAACACAGACATCATATCCCCAATGTATGCTGGCCAATCGCGGCTGGCAGCACAGCACATCAGAAGCAGCCATTACATATTTAGACGTTCGAAATCGGAAGCACCCACTCACAGACTCATCGGTGGAAGCACAGCACCTCCAAAACAGCCATTCCCAATCGATTTCGCCAAGCGCCCGCCCATGACTGCACATCAAACACAACCATTCCCCATGTAGACGCTCGATTTCGCAACTCCTGCGGTCATGTCAGGAAATACCAACTCTAAGCTGGGGAGTTGTTGTTGTTGTTGTTGCAGAAAGCACGAATCCGCGGCGCTACGCCAAATGCAAACAACCAAGTAAACGCCTTGTGCACACGCACCCAACCAACAACAGCAGAGAGCACGTATGCAGACAGCGAAGGCGCGAGCACGCCGACGACAAATCCCCGCGTGGACGCTGTGTAGACAACAAATCCCACAACACCGCAGCAACCCCACGCAGAAATAAATCAAAACACACCACCAAGTAGACACTCTCTAGACAACACACCCAGCAACAACAAGCAAAAGTAATAATAACGTGTAGATGCTGCTTTCGACAGCAACAGCGACGCCATGGCGGATGCACACAGCCAAGTCAACACCCTTTGGACAACACGCCCAACCAAAGAAAAGCACGTATTGATCAAACAGAGGTCCTGTGGACAACACACCCAACCAACAACAGCAGAACGGTTCATGAAGGCCGTTCGCCAAGTGTACGCAGATCATTGTAGATCCATGTCGGTAGAACCTAACTTTCGGATTGGATGGGCTTGTACAAACATTCCCCAAGTGTACGCGCCCTGATGGCGCCCTTTGCCAAGCAGCGTCGCTTTCGGGCTACTACCCTGTAACACGCGAGATGCACGTACCGAGCTTGGATTTCCGAAGCCCGACGGCTGAACCGCCCAGAGCCCTCACCTCCCGTACACGGTGGAAATCCGCGTACCGAACGTTGACTTCCCTAAAACCTATTCAACCCTGCATCTGTGAAGAACCTATTCGGCAACCTTACTTATCTGAAAACCTATTCAACCTCGTAATGGTGCCTTAGTGGTGCTTAGGAACTTACGGCAAGTTGCAAGACGAGGCACATCCTGGTCGTCGCTGACGGCTTTTGTAAAGCGGAATGCATGAAGAGCGCTGATTTGCTCTCTTGTGGCCTGGGCTGATTCACGTGGGGGGCGGGGGCCCCCGTGCAAACGTTAACAAAAACACCAACTCTTCCTCTTGCTACCGCCTTTGCTTCAGCTGCTTCTCTTGTTGAGAAGCAGACCCCCACAGCAGCGGGCTCCTGAGCCAATCCGGCACAGGAAAACACGTTTCCCTCTCCGCGTCTCGCAGAGCACGAGGCATGTAGCGACTATAGGAACTGTTACCGCAAAGTCTTCGATGCATGTGTTCGCTTTGGCTTTGACCATGTCACCTGGACCAGATCTCCCTCACGGAAGAGTGCTCGAAAGATGGCAATCACGAAGGTTGCTCGCACCGCCGAGAGGGACATTACCTGAAAGCTAAAGCTTCACAAAGCTGCAAAACCGAAGTGGAAATCAAACAGAGCATTTGTGGAGAGACAAGGGGTCCGTAGCAGCTCAAAGCCTAGTGGGCTGTTGAATCACGGACATGAAGGGTAGCGAAGGTGGCTCTAAAACACCTAAACAGAAAGTGGGAAACATGGCACGGACAGTGCTAGCTGTCCTGCACCGTAGACAGAATAGGAATGACTTCTGCACTGCTGCTTGACTCAGATTAGCTGCACACCTTCAACTGAAACTTGCACCAGCAGATTCTCCATGAAATAAAGAAGGTGTTCAAGAAAGAAGAAAAGGGTGCCCACGCAAGGGATTGAGTCGTCTTAGATAACGGTTTGCAGCTATTTCAGACCTGCCATCCCCGGTCCGAGTCAGCAAAATTTGCTATGCAAGAGTGCACACTCTCGCAACAGCTGGAAGCTTGCAACCTCTGAGGGCCGCACGGCTGCTGTCAGCTTTGAGACTGCGGGGCAATCTGGACAGGAGTCCGTATGCATCCACCAAACCATTCCCAGCACGAACCAGCCGTACCTTGGACTCGGATTCTGAATGTGCGCAGATGACGACTTATGGCCCTTTATTACCGGCCAGGGAATGCCAGGGAGCTGGAAAATGGCAAGATTCTTGCTCAGACGCCAAGCCTCGTTTCGAAAACCGACAGGCCACCCGTCACTTTGGCAGGAGACTCGTTTTCGGCCAGGTCCCGAGCTTTTGACGATGTCAGCCGCGCAACCCAGTCCTCAAAGGACGTTCGCATGCGCAAAGCAGAGCTGAATCTGGAACATGCCTCCAAGCTAGTCCCGGACTCCTGCCGGGACTCAGATGTTACCCCGTATGGGAAACATCCGCTCGTTGCAAGGATCTTAGGGCTGGAACGGCGGGCTTGAAGCCTCACGCATCCTAATGTGGAGTATCTCAAGCCTCAAGTTTTGCCATGAAGGCTCCGAGTCAGGAGTTCGGGTGTAGGATTTCAGGACACAGGGTTACGCAATTTACAAGCTTGGAGGTTGTGCCGTCTTTGTACCTTCTGCGCCTTCAGAAACTGAAACTGGAGGTCATGTGTCCTACTGACCTTGCGGCCAAATTTTCTCACGAATCTTTGTGTGCCTGAATGTTCAATACCCGACTCATGAAGTTAGGTTTAACACGAAGCATCGAGGGCTCAGCGAATTGGAAGCATTGTGTACGTTTTTGGCCCACCCGTCGTGAAAAACCGATGCTGGACTCCTGCAGATTCTGACCTCGCCTACCCTCTGACTCACTGGAGTGTGTACATGTACATATGTAGCATGTGCAGGTACACGTAAACTGCATTTGATTGAAGTCGCCACCTCATCAGTCGATTGCGGTTGATCACATTTGCAAAACATGGCGCCTCCTATCCCTCATTAGGTGGTGGCTCTGTCCTTCTTTCTTCCTAGAAACATTTCTTTGCGTCAACCTTGCTCTTTCGTTCTCGTTCTTGCTTGCTTTCTTTCGGTATTTACTTGTTTCGTTCATTCTTTCTTGAATTCTGCTTTCCTTCCTATCTTCCTTCCTTGCCTGCTCCATCTTCCGTCCTACCTTTCTTTTAAGCTACAGAGCCAAAATAATACAACAATGAATTGGTTCCCCACTTCTTCCCTCCCGTTCTTTCACTCTTTATTGTGTTCTTCATTACTGCTTCATTTCTTTGTTTCGTTCGCCCTTGCTGCCGTTCTTCCTGCGTTGTTTCTTTTCTTCTTTGTGTCCTTCTGAACTGCCCCGCATAGAAACACTTCTGAAACAAACAGACACAATAAACAAATGTCCACATATACGAATGATAGCCGGGTACCAGCCGCAGGAGATTTAGACGGGTGTCACAGCTATGTCATGGTAAAACAATAGATGTACCATACAGGCATCGCCAATATGGCATGCAGCATGCGGTTGGCATGAACCTTTCACTGACCTATTAGATGTGGGTGTGCTTGCGCATATCGCACATGCACGCGCACACACGCACACGCACGTGCTCGCGGACAAACAGACACACAAACAAACAGACAGACAGGGACACACGCGTGCTATGACAAGACTCCACACAAGTGACCAATGCGCAGCTTGGCGCCATTCGCGTCCAACAGACCCGAGTCAAATTCTGCGCCCGATTGTGAAGCAGCTAGAGTGTAGCTACAGCCTGGGAACCCTTGCAACACGTGCATGGGCGAGCTGCTTGCTGGTATCGAGCAAAGGTCAACAAAAAGCACGTGCCCGAAGGAAACCACGTTCGACTTTTGTGGCTTTCAGTTGTGCTGGGAGAAGCACAAGCTTGCGCCTCAACCTGGCACACGCAGTAGAGCAGCGCCATCCGGACGGGCCTGGGTTCAACCAAAACTTCCTACTTTCAGGCAGGACTCCATCTCAAGGTGAAGTACAACGGTATGAATGTGAAGAAACTGTCAGGGTTGAATGTCCATGCGCCGCGGGCTTGAAAATTGAGTTCGACGCAGCTGCACAAGTTGAATGCAGGCTTGCAGAAGAAGCCACCACCTTTTGACCCCATCTAGGTTTCTTACTTACTGCGTCTGTGAAGACCATACGCATTGCTACGACTGGAAGCCACCCACACCTCAGCGGACGATCACAAGTGGCACAAAGTTGCCAGTGAATCCACAAGAACACCTGGGCTTGTCAGCTGACTCAGGTGTGGCCACGCTTTTCTGACACTGGGGGCATGGCAAAGCAGCTGGCAGCAGAGATTGCATTACCAGCAGAGCCTCAGAAGACAACGAAGGCAACGCCAAGGCCCTGGCAGGGCCGTGACTTCGGGGAGCTGGCTGAACAAGGCCGTGGTGTACAGGAGCCGCGAGGCCGCCGCAGGGTTCCGGCGCACCACCTCCAAAAGTCGCCCAACCACAAAGAGAATTCACAGAAGAACTGCTCTAGAAAACCTATAGCGACACTAAACAAATGGGTTGGACATGGTCACGCCGCTGCCAAACCAAGCCTATCACAAGCGACACGAGACAATAGCAGAGCAAACCGCTTGTAACATGGGTGCTTCGGGTCCCCTACTGCTGCACTACCGTGACTGAAGACTTGCACCTTTTGGTGACCTGTAGGTGCTGGGCTAAACTTTAGTCAATAAGAGCGGCGACTTGCGGTTAAGTGAACTTACGACGAAGGTTCAGCATCTTGCAAGGACAACATCAGAGAAGCATTTCAACCGTTCCAACGTCACACCAAAGATGCTGAAGGCTGCAATTTCATTCACCAAGCGCTACTACGGCGCTACAGTGCACTCGTCTATGGCCCGACACCCTCACCCTTGCCGACTGGCTGATCAAGAATGTTGACTGTCAGAATTAAGGATTACAGAATCCTTCGTAGAAGTAGAGGATAGCAGAGACATCAAGGCCTCCTATTACTCAAGAGTCATCAAGCCGCGAAGTCGCGATTCAAGCTGGAGAGCCCCTCCCTGCCTCCGAAACCCTTCACTGGAACCAATGCCAAACCTTAACCGAGGGCGTACGGTCGTCGCTGAGGTATGCAGCTCCCATACTGGGCAGACACCACAACCAAAAGGCCCTTCCACAACGTTACGGACCACATCACATCAAGCAGTGACCCCATAAAAGATACGGAGTAAATGCACGGCTGGTGTGAGCTGCCACTGTATCCCTGTTTTAGCCGGCGCCGAAGCGAACAAAACGAGTGTGTGCAGGGCCCCTCTGTAGGGTTGCGCAAAGGATCAGGGTCCGTTTGCACAGAATAAGCACTCAAACACGAGGCCACCGTTAGCTTTCGCGTATGACCCGCCGCCTCCACGAGATTGTCCTGGACACCGGCCTCAGCCCCACTTCCGAAGAAGAAGGGACTTGCCTGATCCGACAGGCGCAGCCTGACCAGCGCCAGCGCATGTCATCTAAATTTGCTTGCGTCTCCAGGGACTTAGGCCCCAAGCCAGGCTTTCCGAAGCAGCGGCTGCTTAGCAGGTAAAGGTCTCAGTGTTCGGAATGTCTCTACCGGTCAACACTCTGAGATAGACCCTTGAGGCTGGGGCGCATGCCTGTGCAGCTCGGAAAGATTCTGAAAGACGGAATGCCTTTGGAAGCGGGAGGATCGGACGCCTGGTGGACTCGCTAGCCGCTACCAGTAGCCGTAGCACTCAGCGCGAGGCATACTCTTGGTCAAACAACTTGACAGCCGTGACTGTAAGCCGGCTCGAGCCAACTCATAACAGAAAGATATAGAATTGGCAGCCACTTGCTTTGATGGTTCCGACGGGAGGTACACTATGGCAGCTTCTCTCTCGGCTTGGCCGTTTTTGCCAAATCCAAAGCGGACTGCAATCGCCTAGGTGAAACACCTGGTATACCTGTGACCTGTCATTTCGTGACCTGCGCAGATTCATGCAGATTCCTTGTGACCGATGTAACTCGTGCTCTGCGACTGTCAGCGACGGCGCACCTCGGCGTATCGTGGAGCTAGGTGACCCGGTCGGCGACTTGTGCTTCAGAGGAAGTGGTGAAGAAACTAAGGCGGGAGCTGCACCAGGTAGATTGATGGCCTTGATCCGGAGGTGGATCTTGTCAGCCATGGCCTGATACCTCACAGGAAACCGTCAGGCCTTCATGCGTCTGCACACTTTAGCTGGGACTGCGGCTGCTCGCGCTGACTGTCAGGCAGCTCTCTGTCTTGCAACTTTGTCAGAATTGTCCTGGCTCGGGCACATTTGGTCATCAGAACATGAAGCGAAAGTACACTGAGGCAAAGACTGCAGGGTTTTGGTCAAGTCCCCCAGCAGATGGACCTGCAGAAATCCCCTGCCTAGAGTACCCTCGCACCCGGCTCTTCGAGATGCACACAATACCGAGGGAGAAGGACAAACCACAACACCACCGCTATTCCTGTTCCAATCTCCCTTCCGCCAAGAGGGAAAAGACTGCAAGGGAAGTTGGGCGTTTCGTGGAGGTATGCATTGATGGCGCGGCACCCGAAGCACCCCGAGTGTCTCTTCTGGCTAACATGTCAATGTGTTGCATTGTGTTGAAGCATGACCTCTATCAAACCGGGGACAGCAGTGAGTGTTGTCTGCTGCTGAGACAAGGGTCGCTGTCCTGCAAAGGCGGGGAGTTTATGGCAGACGAGCGTCCCAATTCGCAAAGTTATGCGAGAGGGCTCGCGACAAAGTCTTTAACAGCTGCAAACCGAATAACAGCCGTAACAAGACGATGTTAGGACGGGATGCCGGAGATGAGTTGCCATGAAGACAAGAGTGATAAGTCGACAATTTGGCATATCGCCCGATCCTGCCGGTGAGCCTCGAAACGATGATACTGACGAAAAGGCAGCGAAGTAACCGAAAATGCGAAGCGAGACAAGACGGACACGAGCAGAGCTACTGTAGAATCCCAACGATTGGCTGTTTGGAGCGCTATAGAACACTGCCGTGGAAAGGCATGACGCAAACCGCTACGAAGTCGTCCGAAGTGGAATGTCAAAGCTCTCTGCCTTCTGGGCTTCAGCAGTGTGTGGCGGTGGCGTAGTGAATTGTACAGAGCGTGCCGATTGCACCTAGGCATCTTCAACGACTCAATCCTTTCCCGACCATCTCCCCAAGATGAGAGCTCCGCCTTAGAAGCGACCTGAGCTTAGAAGTGCAAAATGGTCAAGCGAACACATCAATGCTGTGTTGTGGTTTTAGCACCCACACATACCCGCACCCGCGGCCTTCGAGACTGACGTACTCGTCGGGGCCTGCGCTCGCAAAAGGCGCAGAGGGCAAAAGCAAGGGTGGGCACGGATGTGTAAAAGGCGTAACCTTCACGGGGCCAGCGTCGAAGTTGGGGTTGGGCTGCAGCACCACCCGGCTAGTGACCGCCACATGAGGACCTCAGAGCAGGACCAGGAAACGAAACGCGACATCGTACGACGTAATACGACCATCGAAATGCCGCATCTGAGCCAGGCAACCAGTGCCATAGCCACGACGGACAGTCTTTGGTCCGACAGGCGAAGCCTTGAAGACGACAGACGAGAAAGAGTTCGAAGGTATCTCACTGCTTTTGTCGGTTTCCCAAAGCATGCTCACTCTCGGATCTCGTGTTTCGGTGTAGCCTCCACGGTCTTGCTTGCCAAGCGCGATCCGTTCGATGTGTCAGGGGCTGGACCTTGGCTGCAAATACGACGAAGCTTGGCCATCCCTACTAATAAGAACGCTGCCCCAAAAGTCAGCTGGCTGCGAACCTGCAGAATCATAGTCGGAGCAAGACCGACCGCAAAGACCATGGAACAGATTCCAGCCTTTGCCATTGGGCATCGGTGTGCTCCGATGCTTTGCAGGCCTGCGATGCGACGGTCTGGCATGAAGTTTGAATTCAATGTTCATCTACGCAGCCCGTGTTGGGACGACTCCTGACCCTCTCAAAAACAGCTCACAGCCTCAAAAAACCTGAAAATCTTCTCACAATTTCCCAGTTGGGGCTCGGGCTGTCCGCCAGGAAGAAACGAATACTTGCAGTCCTTGCAAGATTCAGAACTTTTCCATGACTTCTAACTTTGCACCCAGATGTCCTCAACCCATCGCACGAACGAGTGGAGCGAAGCCTGCAATCCACATCATGGAATTTTATCAGCAACTCGCATCACGAGCGAACATGTTGTACTCGTTTTGCCGCTTCGATCCGACCCGCGCCTCCACCTCGTACCCCCGTGCACTAACGGAATTCGGGTCAGGCCTTGTCCGAAAAGAAAGCTTCCAGCTCACCCGACAAATGCTCCGGGCCTGTGCCAACACAACGTCCAGCGAGAATATATGCAGCGACCACACACGGATGTCATAGCTACCAAAACGGCCTTTGTTCATCTGTGCCAGAACTACGATGTATTCAGCCAGAACCTGAAAAGGAGAACTTTAGGACTGCATCCACTCTCGCAGCCAGGACCCAAGACAGCCTTGGGTTCGACATCTTTGTCGCAGAGTGAGCGAAGCCGCTCCAAGACGGCTTCCTGAAGCCAGGTTGGAAGCCGAGCCACGGCCCCAGTCGCTTGGAAGTCGCTTGTCGCGTCGCGGCGTCGCCAGGCCGGGTGCCTGGAGGCCCAGCTGGTCCAGCTCGGAGAGCTCCTCAGCTCTCAGCTCTCAGCTCTCAGCTCTCGCTCCCCCGCTCAGCCGAAACGTCAGCTTCCAACCGGCTGCGACAGCTGCGGCGCAGCAGAAACAGGGGCAGGCGTCTGCACCTCTCTCTGCAGTGCTTCTGGCAATTCAGCTGACATTTTTTGCTGCTTGAGTCTAGAGTTGGCTTTGTTGGATAGGGCCGGGCCTGCCAGTATAGAAAAATCCATCATTCGGGTCTTTGCCACCCTGGGACTTCTTGTACTTGCAATCGCAGCATTTGGGCCGGAGGCTGGAAGCACTAGAAAACGTAGCAGTTTGGGGGACGTGGATTCAAGTGCCAAAGAGGTCCAAGACGTACAGCTTAGAGGGCATTTTTCAAAATGAAAACTCTTGCGAGAATCAGCAGCGTAGCGTCTCCGGGGCTGCTTGGAAGCTCCAAGTAGTGTGATATCCATTATTTGGCATTGCAAATATCACATATACTTCTTCTGTAATACATCAAACCAGTGACAAAAACATTATAATAGTAGAAATATTAATCATGATAGTATTCCTACTACTTTTAAAGAAGAGCAAAAATTGCAAAGACTACAGTGGAACCTTTCTGCTCAGAATGACGGTAGTAATTGGCACAAAATTCAAGATTCCTCAGCATGGCATTCTATAGGCTGAAGCCGAGGCTCCGGCCAGAACAGAGGCGGGTTTGGGCTCAACGTCCACAGCCTTTTTGGATTTCGCCTTGCTCAAGACAAACGAATGCAAGAAAAAATGCAGCCGGTCTTGCTTACGTCAAGTTGCCGGTATGTTCTCTTTTCAACTATACGATGTGACTTCATTGAAGCTGCCGCATTAGCAGCGCATTCCTGCTCGCTTGCAGAAACCGTATAAGCTTCTTCAACGGCAGGTTCTGGCTGTACCAGAACCTATAGAATGGTGTCTTGGCTGATGCTGGCCTGAGAAGTTCCCGACGAAACAAAGTGGCCAACAAAGCAAAAAAAAACGTGTGGGAAACAACACTCCCCCCCACACTGTTGTGGCCGGCGCACCGGCATTGGCTCTGCAGATGCCTTCTTGTTCTTCGCCTCGGTTCGAAAACAGGAATCACGGTGCCATGCAGCAGCCACAACCAGGCTAAGCACGCGGCCGGAAAGCTTGGCTCAGCTGTCGCCACTTTTTTTGCTTTCGCCTGTAACAGAAGTGAATGGCTACCACCGTTTTCGTGTCACGGATGAGGCGATTGCGGCAGGTGGCACCACAGCAATCGTCTTTTTGACCTACACCGCAGCCGATCGAAGTCGAGACATGGTTGTGTCATGGTATAGTCGAGCCCTGGAATCTGCCTTTTTCGGAGATGCTGCCTTGGGCCTCCGTAAAGCAATCCGCCAAAGTTTGACGGCGTTGCCACATGAAGAACTCAACCATGCATAGCCGCCAAACACAAGCATATGAACAGACGGAAGTGCGCCTCTTGTTCACCTTCGGGGCAGGAGGTGGAGGAACCTCGATGTCTGACCACGTCAAGACACCATAGGACAGGCGTTCACTTTTCCCGAACGAAACTCAACTCAACACGCCAAACCACGGCTCTGGGAAAGGCAAGACAAACAGATTCGGGGACACTGTGGGTTGCCGATGCAGAAATCGACAAAGCACCGCAAATGGTGCTTTCGCACAACTTCATTTTTCAGATTCCAATTTCCTCTATGTTTCCTCTATTTTATCCTAGAAAAAGCAAATAAGACTTCTGAGGCAAGACTCTGGTGCGAAACCCGAAGTTCCGATGCACAAATCGAAACGCACCGAAAATGAATGGTTGATTTTCGACACAATCCTATTCCTGTTCTTCCCTATGGGTTCCCATACTTTTCTCTTATACGGAAAAATGAGATTTAAATAGGATCCCGGTGCGAAACCCGAAAGAATCTTCGATGCAAAAACCGCAAACGCGCAGAAAATGTTCGTTCTCCACACATTCTTATGTGTTCCTATGGTTTTCATCTCTTTCACTAAACTCAGATTCTATCCGATTCTTAGACTATTCCATCTTGACCCTAGAGGTACATTTTGCTTTCAACCACCTCTTCGCCGGCCTATCGACATATCACAATGGTAGAGAGAGGAACGTGGATGCAAACACGAATCGCACCCCAGAATATGCTGTGTTAGGGAGGGAGAGAGAGAGAGACAGAGAGAGAGAGAGAGAGAGCGTTCGAGAGAGAGAGAGAAAGCGCACACAGAGAAAGAGAGAGAGAGAGAGGCAGAGACAGAGACAGAGACAGAGACAGAGCCAGAGACGGAGACAGAGAGAGACTAGTGACTAGATCCTGAAAGCACACGCTTGAGAACTTGAAGTCAGTAACCATAGATTACACGCGATAAGACTGCACCAGTCTTTTGTAATTCACAGTTTGTGTTTTTTCTGCGTAGCTCTCGAGCTTCGACCATTGCAGAATAATGCCGCTGCCACACATGCCCTCGCCGCTCGCTTATGCCCAACGACGCTCCGGCCACATCGCCCACAAGCATGCAGGCCCAGCTTCCATGATCCCAATATCAAGGTGCAGGCATGCTACTCCGAGCAGCAACAAAGCCACGCCGTGAAGGGCTCGAACCGCAACAAGCCGATACGAAGGTTATGCAGGACAGTGTTTGCGATGTTGTCGCCCGAAACAGAAACACTTACTTATACTTGTGTTTGTGGGCAGCATTGAAAGGTGAAGATGATCCCACATATCACCCCGAGGCCATGAAGCTCAATCAGCACGTCACAGGCAGTTTTGCGAATGTACAGCAGCGACATAGGGCATGATGAACGCCAATGGAAGACCGGGCCACCGGCTGTTCCACTCGGTTCAGTACACCAGGACTGCAGCATCTCATGCTTATTTTTCTTGCCGTGTTCGAACCGGAACGTACATCGCGCTTGAATACGCTGTGCCGCTGGCATCCGCTCCCGACTCATGTCATCATGTCAATGTGCTGCCGTTAGTATGCTCAGCCACAAACAACCGCCGGTGCCATAATTGGAGAAGGACTTCGAGATGGGCTGCTACTCCTGTCAAGCGACCAGATGCCAACCACACGCCCAGATGTGAGTTAGAGTCCTGCTCTCTGTGGCAGATGATTCGGAATCATCGGTCGCTGCGGCATCCACTCGTGGAGCTGCACAGGATTGCTCACATGCAACAATCCCTCACTTGCAGGCTGCCCGGCCTGGTTTCAGACGACTCATCTCCGGAGATCCTAAGTGGAGAATCTGACAATGACAATTCGCTTCGAGCCGCGAAAGAATGCTCGATCGTTGGATGCGCACGGGCTTTGGGCGCAAGCTGTGCCGGGGCCTTGCCCGTCAAAATGTCAGGCCGCAACTAGTAACTAGTAAGCTCCGGCGCCTGCAGCTCTACCCGCTCCGTGTTGAAGCCTTGCGGGGAAAGGAGCTTCCGACCACCATCAAACCTCCAACCCACCATGCTGGTCAGAAACTCGTCAAGAAACGGTCTGGGCGCTGCGAATGTCCCAGCCATTCCAGGATTCGTCCTTCCGACTGTGTACAACTTGAGGGGTACGCCATGGAGAACGAATGCTCAGAGAGCTTGTATTCGCGGGAGCACAGCAGGAGTACATGGTTGTTGTCGTACAAGTAGTGCTAGTGCTAGTAGTAGTAGTAGTAGTAGTAGTCGTCGTCGTCGTCGTCGTCGCCGTTGACGTCGTAGTAGTGGTCGTAGTAGTGCAGTAGTGTAGTAGTGAGGAGGAGGAGGAGGACGAGGAGGAGGAGTGTTGTATGAAGTAGTCTGCCAGAGTGCTCACAAAGCACTGATCTTATCTGATCTTGTGATGTGGCCAGCACACTCACCTCCGATAAGGTGCTCATCCATCCAGACATCCGACACATTGCAGCAAGCAGCCGTGGAGGAGGCAGCCACGGATGAGTTCTACAGATACAGCAAACCAGCTTTACAACAAAACTCTGCTATTGATACATCAATCTACCACCGCCATCTCCGCCTCCCCACCCTCCGCTCCTTTCCCCCACCACCAAGCAGTTAGGAATGGGTGTAGGGTGGGGATTTAATAATGGCTTAATATATGATTAAGTGATCATTGGTGAAGCTTACCACATTGAGAAATCATCCCTTTGAATACATTTCCTAAGAAAAGCTCACTGAACTCAATCCTTCCCTTTAAGCCTACATGTCTTACCTATGTCCAGTTAAGCCCGACGAGATTCATTATACACTTTTTCAACTGCAAGGCATCAAGCTCTACTTGTTTACATATCAGACATTGCATGTACCGTGTTTTGCAATCCGTGCCTACAGGAAACTCAACAACAGTACTATCATCTCATGTGCCCATTATTGATAGATGATAACATTATAGGTACGTTTTCGTTTCGTCATGTTTTATTTTGCAAATCTCAAGGGTAGTAGATTTGGTTTGCAAAACGTCGCCGTTTCTCAGTTTAGTCAAATATGCATTCTTTGTATTCTGATAGCTAGCTTCAACAAGTGTTCTGCTAAAGTTTCTTGTGAATCTTTCGTTGTGCAGCTTCCCTATCCTCGTGAGTTTATCTAATGACCTCTTACTTGAACACTGGTTCTTAATCCACGTAACAACAAAGCAGATTAAGTTTCAATGATTGAACTGTTATCATACAATTGTTTCACAAATGTTTGATTCTCGATGCTATCCTATCTAACACCAATTATGTAACTGTGTCTCGCTATTCCACTCACAGCTGCACGACACAATGTGCGGGGCAACTGCTTGTGACACATCTGAAGCAATCCGTTCTACATCTTTTCAACCAGCCGTTGTCGCGTTCTTCGGGTGTCATTTGCCGGTGTTGAGTTCATCCCGCGATACAGAGTTCGACGCCTCCAATTTGTGATGATGAGTCCGGTTTAAATATTCCATCATCTAACGATACATTCCGCCCTTTACCGAGTTTGAAACTGCTTCAGTTTCAGTTCTTGTTGTAACCTTTTTATGGTATGTATTTATCTTACATCTACAGAACTGACAGTTTGTACCATCTGTATTTGCACTTTCAACCACCATCAGCTTCATCTTTGTTATCAGCTTCGTCTGAACCGCTCATATTAATGTATATGAGTATATGAGTTTCTCTTCAACTTTAGATATTGCACAATCGCCTTACGTATCTCCGACACAGAAAATAACAGCACATACGATATCTAGGCATCGTTGTCATTTCGTATCTGTCCCATTTCTTTAAGGTCGTCACGACATCAACACAATCACTCAATTCATATATTATAACACACAAAAGTCGCACCTGTATGAAGAATGAGCGATAATGCTCCAGCAGTGGAGCCAATCGATGTACCCAAGCATTAGCTCCAAAATAAGTATGAAATAATGCCATCCCTACCAGCAACAATGTTGGAGGTGGCTTCAAGTACAGGTGGCAAAACCGTCTTGATACAGAATCTAATGTTGAAGATTTACTGCAAAAGTTTTCAAACGCCATGCGCCTTCTGCTTGGTAACAGATTGAACTGCGCTTCGGCGCTGGGATGGAGACCCTGTAACTCTCTATTCTGAGCTTTTTGAAAAATGAGTCCATTCTGATGATAAGAACCATCATATGGGTAGTTCGAATATTTGGCATAAACCAACGAGTTAACTTCGGATAACCATTGTTGTCTGGGTCGCCCTACAACAGTGTTGCGAGAATCTACATATGCAGTCCTAGTGTGGATCTTGATGACACATGGAATGCAGTAACGAAATTCATAAAGGACACAATGGAAGTGGACTCGGAAAAGGAACAGAGATGTTTTCAATGTTGGTAATTCTCCCATCATTGTCATCATTTTTTCAGTGCTGCACTATCAAATGTCATTAGCCCTGCCACTCTTTCGGAATTACTTTCTTAACGTCTTGAGCAATATACCCCAGATGGATGATACATAACATGTTTTTGTCTATGAATTTCCTTAATATTTTCAGTTAGTGTAACAAATGTATAATCAGATGAATAACCCGAAGTGCCATCAATATAAACCGCCTGCTGCAATAATAATTGCCTGCTCCTACACCACCCAAAACAGATCACTTCCCCACTACTCAGCTCAAGCCCGGCTCCACGAGCTTTCGTGATATCATAGAAACGATCGGTTAATGGCAAAATTTAGAAAGCATAAAGTGGACACCTGCCGTTCCGCCGGGTATTGGAGATGGCTTTGGTCTGGCCGATTTCGCAAGGCGGCCTTAACTGAGCACGCTTCACTCGATCAAGACCTATAACTTCACGTCACACTGAGTCGCACTGCCGCAAAGGCGTTGCGAAGAGGCACTTCTGGGGCAGCCGCTCTTCTCTTTCAGTGCTGCCTGGCCGTAAGTCTGCACTTCGACAGTTGGAACGAGCAAGAGACCGGTGCCTTTTCCGCCGCCGCCTGACACGAAAGGATTGCCAGGACGAGAGAGGGATTCAGACGCCCCGTCTAGCCGCAACCGGACTGCTGTCCTTTTGGACATTGCGGCTGGCAACATGCGCACCGAATAAGTGTGAGAAAACAAGTCGCCTGAGCTTTCACCAAGACCACCTTCCGCCGCTTCTTGCCACGTTCCGGACTTGCGGAAGCTGAACGTTTTGAACCTGACACACAGTGTAACTACGTAAACGAAGCAACGAAGGCAACGAGTTCAGCAAGAATAGCATCAGACCCGCACGAGCCATACTAAGCGCCGCTGGCAAATTTGGGTAGACTCAGAGCAATCAACTAAGCCCGAGCCTTCAAATGGCTTCGGCTGCATTCCGCAGTGTGCAGCGAATGCTTTGCTGAGCCATGAGGATATCTCAGGACACATGATGTGGATATGACACCTGCAGACAACCGTTTTTCAGCCTGCGGTACACAGCCGTTTGCAAATTGCGCACAACCGACTTTCCAACCGGCCACGTGAACTACCCCACAGCTGCAAAAATAGACAGCCTATGACAGGCTGAATGACAAAAAGCTTAAATGCTTCCACTGACTAACCGACTGAGTCCGTTTCTGCCGCTGCTGGGCTTATCGGCCTTTGGATTAACGAATCAGACAGATGCTGTGCATTGCTTCTGCGGAACGCCGATTAGGACACTGCAAGAAACAGGCTGACCAACGGCGGATGGTGCGAGCGCACCATCTCTGCACAACGAAAACCAACGTCACAGTGTCCTTCGTCGAGCGAACTGATATGCTGCCCCATCTATTCACAGGCGAAGCATGGCACTGGTAGTTGGCAACTTCAATAGTTTCGTAGTAACACAGGACAAGCTTCGGCCTGCCTTACTTATGTGCAGATAACGACAGGTCGATGAAAAAGTCCACGCCAGCTTCTTCAAGCCAGACGGACGTGCATTCCGACGTAGCAAAGTCAGACATGACAGTGTCGGACGCTCAGAGCATGCTGCTCTTCGTTAACATGTTTCGGCCAGGGCCAGCCCTGCCAAACACTCTAACCTGCACACATGCACATCATTGTACAGAAAGTCACGGCTGCAAGGCATGACAAGTCTGCGCTGCTTCTGCTGAAATGGATTGGGTAGTTCTTCTACTGTCTGAGCACGGGGCAAAAGGATGAGTGGCAAAGTCACGGCTGTCTTCCAAGATCCCTGTCATGCTTGATTTGCCAAGGAATCCACACTCCCAAATGTCCGGCATGTCCTGATGCTCCAAGATGGAGAAGACGCGACCTGCGGTCTCTCCACATTAGAATCAGGATCGAAAGCAAGGGGCAAGGGAGGGCAGGCTATGCAGGCTTCAGCCTCTGCTCTGCAGGGCCTCAAACACCGCAATTGCTCACATCCCTCCACCAAGATCACTGCACCCGAGTCGGACACAAGCTTTTGCCGGTATCCCGTCTAGTGGCTTGGTCTGCTTTTGCCTGTGTCTGCACGTCCATCATGTCCCTCGATCTAATTTGGTAACACGGCCTTCTCATGAACTTGGGCAAGCGTCTGCGGCGTTTCCTTGCTGAGGTCTTTCCGCCTGCGACTGTCTGTCGTCGGGAATCGGAGGATTCTGTCTGGATGTTGTGCACCTCGTGATAGTTGGAACTAATGCTTTTGGCCCCGCACCGTTTCGACTTCCATCCGCCGTATCGCAGGTCAAGCACGTCCTCGACATACTATGCGACTCTCATGGCAAAGCCGCCACAGCCGCACACGCACTGACTGAAACACGGAGAGCGCCTGAAGAAGGCAGCGAACGCGTCGAGGCACAGTCTGGTCGGAACAGGCCCGAGTAACCTGCCGATGGGTGCATGTCCCGTCGGAAATTATTTCAACATGAGGCCAGGACGAGCCTGCACTGAACAATCATCATCAAAACCATCATGACAGAATACTACAGCCCAGGCCAGACAGCGCAAGGGGCTTGCACATCTCGCAAACGGCAAACCGCAACCAAGGTCATAATCACACAATGTCTTTCAGAACCACCTTCAAACCAAACAGTGGGCGCAACCAGACATACCCGACCGCACTGAACGCTGCAAAGATCAACCGCCGCTTCTGCAAAATCCTGTGCGAAACGGAAAAACCGAACAGCTAGTGGGTACACAGTTGAATCTCCCAGGATTCCTCGATCACACCGCCCAGCTGCTCGGAAGTTTTGCTTCATCCATCTCTCACAGACCAATCTCACCATTAACGTGGCCTATAAACTGGCGAGGACAGAGACACGGCCCACCCGTTGTTCTTCGAACAGCCATGAGGCGGAGTGGTCCAATGCGACCACACCTCTCCCCGTCTTCGATTGAACTTGACCACACTGCCATGCTGGAAGCTCTAGCAAAGAGGCAGACACGGTTGTCCATGTAATCAGCTCCTCTGTAACGGATCAGACCATGACGTGCAAGGGATCGGTGGCCCAAGGCAGTATCAAGCACCTGTTCTGTCTCGACCTGGTGGCGAAACAAATGGCCTCTGTCCAAACCGGCTAGATCTGTCAGGCTGCCGTGTAATTGGAGAGGCGAACAGAAATTGCTACTGCAACAAAATGACGAAAAAGACTGCAAGAAATTGAAAAGCAAGGCCGCATTGAATCGCTCGCTCACCCTGCCCAGGCCAGCGAATGGTTTCAATCGCAACTTCAATACTTGCTCGATCCAGGCTGAGTACTGCTTTCCGACGTTTTGAAGCTGTCTGTTCGCAGGCTTCAACAGGCCGAAGCCGTGATTGCAACTCCTACCCGGCACTCAATCTAATTCCTGGTTCTGCTTACCGAGATCCTGCAAGGCTGTATCGTCAACAAAGCGTTGCTGGCAACAGTTCGCCGTCCACACAAAGGCAAGAGCACGAAAATTACCAGACATATCAAGAAACCGAAGCGGGGCTCCGCTACGGTACCTGCATTCCTCTCTGCTACCTCCTTGCTAGCAGATGCGAACAAGAGGTAAGGCAATCAGAATGACATTGTATTGCCCTGTTGAGGCAAAACGTCTTGAGACCTCCGACAGATTCGAATTCGTGTAAGGCTGTGGCAATATCCGTCGTATGCTTCTGTGCCAGAATACATCGGTTATTCAGATTGCGGTGCCACCGGGGGCTGGGGGGCCTGCTCGAAAACCAGCTCGAGCTCGTGGTGATGCTTCCAACCTGGCACCAGGGCTAAGGCCCGAGCTGCCGAGCTGTAAAAATCCGATCCTCTGATAAAAGGCAGGCACTACTGGGATCATCAAGGGCGACACCCACCGTCTCCTGAGAGCAGAGCACTGCATTGCAGAACCCAAATCTCAGGAGAAGCACGAGGCTCGAGGTGCCCGCCAAGAAGGTTGCTAGAGTTTCCAGGCGCTCGCTGCGCACTGCAGGATCATCTCCTCAGTCCAAGTCCCAGGGCCGAGTCGACTCCAGGATCTCAAGCCGGCATCCAAGGCATCCACTAGCAAGCTCTGATGCCACGGCGATGGCGATCTTTGGCGCAAGCCTCATGCACACCGGCATTAGGAGCAGAGTGCTGCGGCGCATCCGAATCGGACGGACCACGGCGCACGTTCGGCAGGCGGGAAGCGCGCTGAGTTGGTGACATCCCGTGCCGAATGAGCTCACCAACTAGCCGGATGTTTCCCAACATCTTCGTCTTGTACTTGACCTATCCAGCTCGGACTCGGTGCGCTACTCAACCTGGGCTTGGCCTGGGTGGCCTGAGCCTCGTAAAGGTCATCCCCTGTCAGACCATCAGGCAGCCACTGGCACCATCAAAGCCTCGAAGCAAAACCTTCAGACAGAGGAAAAAGGGGCACTGCTCGAAGGAAGATTGACATTGATTCAGAAGCACGCGCTTGAAGTTGCTTTGCGACCTCTGGCCCCAATGTGTGCGCTCTCGTGAGCCACGCCTTCCTCCCGCTTTCGGCTTCCGGCTCAGCACCGTCGATATGATCATTTTCCGTAAGCCACTTGTGTAGCTTGACACACAAGCCCACATACCTTGCAGAGACAACACGAAGCTAGTCATATACTTCAGGTGGCTGCTCAGGGCCAGGTGCATGTTGATGAAGTGGTGCTGGGTGGTGGCCTTCAAGGCTGCAGATTGTCATTGTCGTTTCCTGTGTGTCTCAAGATTGCCTTCTCAAAGACCAATTGCATAAGCAATGGAATTCCACGGTTTGGACGGTCCGACTGCGAAACAAATTCGATGATTTGATCCGACCTCAGCGCACGCAAATGGATAAAGAGAAAAAGAATAGAAGATCTCCACAAGAAATGCAAGAAATCTGGAGGCTCTTCGGTTTCAGGCAGGGTGTCGAACTTCTCAACCTGCCGGCTCATCAGACCGCTACACATCGCTTGGAAGCTCACGAGAAACCAAGGCAGCAGCCGTGAGCTTGTTGAGAATGGATCTCATGTTCTTAACAAAGGAATCATCCGAGCTTTCTTTGCTCAGGGCCTGAATGTCGGAGCACCATGAAAAAGTCGAGGCTGGGAGACACTTCAAGGATTGCGGCAGTGTGTATGCGCCGACATGCGGGCAGGAGGGGGGTGGGGGGGTTGCATCACTATGATTTTGTGGACCATGGGGAGACGAGACGATATCTGAGAGGGGAGGGATGGATTATGTAATTTTCTGCTTGGGGGAAGTGGGGAGTTGGGGGGGGGGGAGGCGTCGGGGGTTGTTTCGGTCTCAATTTGGGGGGGGAACCCAGCATTCTTTGAGTGGCTAGCTTTCGGGACGAGGTTTGGGCTCAATGGCCCTTGAAGGGTCGGGTTGAAGACTTGGAGATAGAAGACCAGTCGCCATCACCATCGCCTAATGAGCGTGTCGCCTTATGTGCGGGGCAGGCTGAAGACTTGAGATCAACCGCCCTCGCTTAATAAGGCACCATGATCTGATGAGGCGGCGAGTTGAAGACGTGAGATCAACCGCCATTGCCTAATGAGGCCATGGCCTGTAGAGGGGTTGACAATAAGATGGTAGATACAACACCATCACCACATAAAGGGGGCGGATGCAAGATATGACATCAACCAAAAAGGCCTCATGAGGCAGAGAACATGCTTTGCGCAAAGCACTCGCTTGGCTAGAGTTTGAACGCGCCGGAGGATTTGTGTTGTATGAATAGTCTGAATGCTGGAAGAGGAGGCCACCGCGACAAACAGAAAACGCGACAGAGGGAAAGCTTTGGAATTTTCCAGGGCGCACGGCCCGAGATCTCGAGCATTACTTGCGATTCCATCCCGATTGCATTTCTTACAGCCACATAAAACCCTCACTGAGCCTCCATGTAAAGGCACGTATCAAATCACACTAAGCCACTGAGCTCTTGTTTAGCTTGCTTGTCCAGCCCGTATTCAACATCATATTAAACTCTGATTGCAAGTCCTGATTAAACCATCTTAAACCCTTGTTCAAGCCGACAAGCTCTTATTAAACACTCTACTCCCTAATTAAACGTCTTCATCACCCACCATTAAAACCGTATTAACACCACATTAAACCCCTACTAAGCTTTTTGTTAAACCAATTGTTAACACCAAACTAAGCTTTCGTCAAGGGGGAGGAAATCGGGAACGTGGGCGGAGCAAATCAAAATAATGAAAGTATTCATCCATGTTTGGGAAGGGGGGGCGAGCCGGGAGGCGTGGGTGGGGTGGGGGTGATTTTTTTTATGATGAATTTCGTCAAAAATCACGACGAAGCCTCAGCCCGTTCTTGTTGTTTCTGGAGAGGATGGGGCCGCGCGGATAGGGGGGGGATAAGCTCCTGCGAAGGAGGAAAGCCGGGAAGGGCCACACAAAAACTAGTCTACTTTGAACCTCAAGGATTCTGGTGGATTCCCTGGACACTCCACGGCGTTTTTGGGGTTGGGCACTCTCAGGTAGAAACCGGGCGATCAGATAGCTGAGTTTAAAATCTAACATCCCCATACCAGGTGTGGGGAACAATGCCATGGTTTCCCTATCCATGTTTACTTTTTCTCGGGTGGGGAGGCGGCCAAAGTGGAAAATTGTAACAATGAAATGGTTTCCCATTCAACCATTATTTCCAGAGAAAGAAATGAGCCAGGTGGGACAGGAAATGAAAATCGATAACGTCACATCAACATCAACAACAACATCATCAACAACAACAACAATAACAGCAGCAGCAACCACAACCACTACGGCAACGACACCGGCAGCGGCACCGGCAGCGACAGCGACAACAACAACAACAAGAAGAAGAAAACAAACAACGACAACAACAACAACAACATTGAGTAAGTTGCACTGGTGGTATTGTTGATTGCACCTATCTGCCATATTTTGATATCCCGGCCCAGATCCAAGCCTGAGTATGCCAAGGAGCGATTGCCTGAGTAGACTCTGAAGGAGTCCGACTGGGGATTTTGGCTTAGCCCCGAGCCCTTGCAACCTGAAATACGGACAGAATGCAGACAGAATACAAGCAATGCACAGCGAAGATTGATGCACGATGAACTTTGCAGGTACACACCAGGACGTCTCCCAGCGCATCACCGGAGTAAACGGGCGTCTTCGTTGGCAGCGATCCCAAATACTCTGTCGCTGCTCCCTGCTGAAAAAATCCTGCAAGCTTGATGTGCGTCATCACAACTCCGCAGAGAACCCTTAGCTTAGCTGTCAGGGTGCAACAACACCAACACCAACAATAACAACAACACTAGCACGAGCACTAGCACTAGCACTAGCACTGGCAAAAGCAATAGCAATAGCAATCCGCAAAAGCAATAACAACAAAAATAACAATAATAGTAATGAAAACAACTAAATCAAAAATACTAATAGGCAATAAAAGTAACAATAATGATAATGATAATAAAGATAACAATAGGCTAATTAGTTATTTTCCGGTAGGGGAATGAGCCGGTAGGGACGGAAAGAACCATCATGCTAATCAAGTGGTTTTTCTGTGCAAATAATGCCATGGCATCTCCATTATTTCTTCGCACGCATCATGACAATATCAGCTTCCCCGGGGTGGGTTAGGAACCTCTACCTGCTTCATGAAAACTCGAGACATTGACTTTGATATCGTGCATTCATGACGCATGCACATCCGACCACGGCCCAACCACCAGAACGATGCCATGCGCATGTCTGCAGTCCACGACTGCCGTCCACGACGGATCACATGCTTCAGACCTGCAAAACGTTGTGGCCGAGCGCAATCCAACCCTGAACAAGCAAGAGCAGAGCTGGTCCCGGGGAAGCTCCCGGAGTTTACACGATGTTTGCTGTCCCCCCAGACTAACTGTTCCCAGAGTCCAGCCTTTCTTCGGGCCATTTGCGCTGCCCAGGAGCTGTCACTCACCTCTTCGGAGAATCGATCACTGCACGCTTAATACAAACACGGTTGCCCTGGCCCTGCATCCACCAGCCTCAAGCTTCATCGCCGAAGCTTGGCTCAAATCCCCGGCTTGCTTTGCGTTCTTCTCAGACTTGGTCTGCTTTGCGTCCTGCCACGAAGTGCTAACTTCGAGCGTAGATCTAGGCTACGTAAGCGGAGTGCGGAGACCGACACACCTGCTCCTCGTCTAGCTTCGGACAGCTTCGAAAGCAAGTCCTAGAAGCCCGTCCACCTTGGAACCCTCGACAAAGCCAGGGTTGCGACCGGAAAAAGGCAGGACAGAAGGCCAATCTTCTTTTACATGCTTTCCAAGAACTCGAGGGCTTCTGTCCTCCTGGACTCTAGCAGGCCCCATGTCTTAATCCACAATCCACCAGAACTCCCCCAAAATACGCGAATACCTCATGCTGCAGAGATCCAGTGTTCGACAGCTTACGACTCTGGGAGCTTCCCTTTAATGATGGAAGGTGGAAAGAATGGAGACGAGCGCCTCGGCTATATGTAGACTCGAATCGTTACAACAGATGGGCTTGTGAGGCCTGTGGCTTCAAAAGGGCTTGAAACTTTTCTTGATGTCGCGTGTCCTGGGCCGTTCGGCTGCGCGTCCTTGGCGCTTCGCCTTCACGCATCGATGGGCAGTCCGAGCAAGCAAAGACAAACACAAGCCAATTTCACATGCTAGCCCCTCCCGGGCGGTGAGCCCTGTGCAAATCAACCTTCCCCCTTCACCAGCCATGTTGCCGGAACGTGCTGCTCGCCATTTTTCCTGTGTGCGCTTGACATAAGGACGAGCGACCAGTGTGACCAGGGTTCCCAAACATGTGGATGGGCCTCTACGTTCTCTTCAGCTTCCTCACGGCGTCGCAGGAAATCCTTGGGCAGCCGCAGTCAAACGATCAGACTGTCCGCAAGTTTCGCTCTGAGCTGAAGACTGGGACATCTTCCGTGCATCCCACCTGCTGGGAGCCGAAAGGGTGGGGACGCTTGGTCCGTATTCTTTGCATGCCGACGCCTGCTCGCACCGAGGCAGCTCAAGGCTAGAAAGTGAACTTGTAGCGGGCCTCGTGCAGGATGAGAACGATTAATCTTTCCAACGAGTTGGTCAACAGTTAAAGATGTGCCTCATCGCAAGCATGAAGCCGATGTCGTACTTGCAGGCAGAGATGTCGTTTGCTGACGCCTTCCCAACCACTGCCGGGATCCACCGGGGATCTGAACATTTGCAGCATGCACGCCAAACCTGCACCTCCTCACCAGCATAGTGCTTCTCCAGCTCCTTTAATGGCATCAGCTCGCGAAAGAACAAGAATGCTTCAAATGTGTTCGTAGAATCCCGTCTCTTTGATGATACCAACCCAAGCGTGCATCAGATCGACACACAGTTTGGCATAGCAAAGGTGACTGTTGAGTGCTTTTGGCAGGGACCGCGTACAGAGGAAGGAGACAGAGCAGAGAACTTGCAGCTCCGATTGCTGCAACCATACGTCCATCGAAACGAACACGGATGTTGGTGCACCGAAAAAGTCCTCACCTCGCTTGCAGGAGGCTTGGCTCAAACCGTTCGTAGCTTCGTAACAATGATCCCAAAAATCTACTTGTCGCCATGTGCTTCTGAAGGAGCAATAGCAAGCGCCAAAGGACGACAGGCGACACCAGCGGCACAAAGCGAGACGACTGCTGGACTGACCCTATGTGGAGTCCAGTGAGAGATTCATGCGCACACAAACGCCTCCACTTTCGTGGTGGACCGGGTCTTGTCCACCTGGTGTTGCAAGCACAAGATTTGTTGTTCCAAACAGAGGCAGTTTAAACGAACGACAGCTGCCAAAATTGCAGCGTAAAAATCGACAGCAGAATTGAAGGGGTAGAACATGACGACACGAAACAAGTCAACCAGGAAACAAGAAGCAAACAACCAAGCATGGGGACTGTTGCAGAAACACCGTCAAGCACAACTGTTACCTTGATCACACCCCGGCATGGGAACATGCTTCATGTCCTATTCCTTTAGACGCTCCGCAACCTAATTGATGTTGCAATGCTCAGTCCCTTGATCGAGCAAGTCGATGAAGCCCATTGTGGGCATATGTCACCCCATGCCACGGTCTCAATAGATGCAACCGCGCGTGCTGCAGCAATTTGTCCCGCTCATCCGTTATCACATACCGCTGAGATCCTGGCCAAGTTCGGGTAAGCCAGCATAGTCAGACACGTTGGCGTAGCAAGGTTGATTGCTGCATGCATTTGGCCGAGACCGGACGGAAAGGGAGCAAAACTTGCAGCTCAGACTGCTCCAACCATGCATGCGTGAAAACAAGCAAAGATGCTGGAGAAAATTCCTGACATTCGGTCCAGCCCGATCACCCGGTCACGGTCAGACGCTGCAATACGACACCCTTCTGCCGCTTTGGCTTTGCAAACTCGAGGTTTGGTGTGCCACAACACCACAGCATGGCCGGTGTGCCTGCAATAATGAAAGATCCGGCAAACAAAGCCACGCACATACATGCACACCCACAACCCTGGGAAGATGAGACGTAACAAGTCGACTAGGAAAAGCTCGATCTCTTCAATGTCTTGTTGTTCTCAGTCCTTTGTTTGCTTTTGTTCTTGAATGTCGTATGGGTTTTGGTTGGCCCACAAGCTGCACAAAAGCATGCAATCGAGTGGCTTCTGGAGTTGCATGCGCTGTCCGTCCAGCAGCCCGCAAGTCTGCACCTGCCGCCAGTTCTACCGTCTGCCAACTAGGTGCAATAGAGCAGTAAGAATCTCCAACGCGAAGGGCAGGATAACCAGAAATTGATTGGTGGACGGCAACGACGTTGACGATGGTGCCAGACCAGCCAAAGGAATCCACCAGGAAACTTCACCCAAAGGTTTCTGTCAGGGTTGCCCAGGTTCGGTTCGCTGCCGGTGAGTGGGAACCGACGGCAAACTAATGAGTTTCGGTTCGGCTTTGTTCTGGCTCGGTTCGGCAGTTCCTGTGATTCGTGACTGTGTACACACCCCTTTACGACTAATAGGGTGTAATGTACGATGTATACATATCATGACAATGCAGACCCGAAACTACCGAAACACCACATGGTAAACCAAATCCTACATACTTACATACCCCGAATTCAGTCACCCCGCGATGATTTCTGGGGCTGCAAACGCCCAAAACCTATATTCAGTTGTTAGCATATACCATTTCCATTTTCTAACCATGCACCACCCCCTAGCACCCAAACCATAACAACCTATGCCTCAACCCTAAACTCACCGAAAGAACCATATGTAAGACCCACCTGAATACCCAAAACCATAACAACCTATACCTAACCATAAACTCACCAAAAAAACCCAACCTAAGACCACATGATGGAACCACCAGAAGACCCATACACCACATAGAAAAACCCCAACCTCAAACCCATAGACCCGCACCCCCACAGAAAACCATATTCCCCAACCTGAAATACAACATTCATATTAATCTCTGTTCCAGATGCGTTACATGGCTGTGCTATTGTGTGATACATCGGATAAACAATTTTAAAACTACCACCTTGTAATAAGTGCCTTGTGATATCATAACTTACTTCATTGTCTAAGGTTACAACTTCTGCTCTTAAAATGATATTGTTAAGTTGCCATTTTGTCGTGGTGTCTCCTTCAGAAAATAGGCACCTCCTCTATCACCACCGACAGTAGTAGCACTCGCCGAGCTTACTCCTTTAATTACTGGTTCATCGGCATCTGATACGATGGTTATTTCAATTTCTAATGGGGCATGTCGGACTGGTAAATAGTAATTACTCTCTAGGAAACCACATTTAAAAGAATGCCCTAATCTAAAATATTCACCTTTGCGAATACCACTTACTGAATGACGAATATAACGATTTGATATTTCCCCCCATTTGCCATGGTCGGTGTAATCTTTGGCATTTCCTCCTGTTGGCAATTGACCTTCTGTTCTAACAACATCATCATTAGCATTATTAACTCTAACAAATTGGTCCAAACCATTAGGGTATTTATGTCTCCAATCATCATCCCAACGAGGATTAGCACTACTTTCTATGTCATCCATATGACGCGCTTCAACCGATTGAAAACTGTTGTATAACTCACAGTGTCTATTATATTGGTCAATGTCTTGAACTAAGTGACCTCCTACGGTGCATCTATAACGACTGAAAAATCCATGTAATCCCGTTAATGGTCGTAAAAACTGTGTGTCATTATCACCGTCGTTTTGAAGATTGGCAAACATACGAATACTTGATAAATCTAGATAAGTTCCATCTTCACCTGTAACGTAAAACCTAATGGTTTTGTTCGCCGTTACGCTTGTATACCAGAAACAAAATAATTTACGTGTCGGCGATCGACGGCGTATTGAGCTGTTTCAGGTAATCCAAAGTCTAAGGCTGGGCTCATAATATCACTCGCTTCTGCCACCATTATTATATAAACTAGACTAGAAAATTTTTGTTTCTTAATATATTTCTTTTTGTTTGATGCTTCGGGTGGCAAAATCTTTTGATATCATTATTTTTTATAATGATTTCTTGCTTTTCTTCCAACATATCTTTTATGCTATTACAGTCTTTTTTGTTAATATCATTTTGTATTATACTATTTAGTTTGTTTGTTTTACCATTGAATATTGACTCTTTATATGGTTTATAAGTATTGCTTTTGTTCATGATTTAAGTATATAATACCTTATAAATTAATGGAAACATTATTCGTCGGAGCAACATTAGGAGTAATTGCTCCAATATATTTTCAAGGCTTATTGAATCTGTTTGTATTTATGAAAGTGCTATTTATACTCAAAACTCATTACTATGTAAAAAGGTAAAACTAGATGTTGAATTTGACACTGAAAACAACTTATTAAACATTGCTAAACCAGAAAGTTTACCTAAAAATACATTAATAAAATATGAAATTGACGGTGTAACATATAAAGAAACTGTATGCTTAGAAGGTGACGATAAATGTATCTTTCGTTTAAGAACTATAACAAACGAGGATGTTAACAATTGGACTTACTGTATGAGTAATGGGAATGGATATAAAGGTAAATGTTTTTCTTATGAGTTTGTTTGGTTTTGTTGTTGAATAGTTGTTTCATTAGGATGACTTGATACACCCATAGTATTATCCTCACCGACTCTAAATGTTCCTTGTGTTTTAAAACTATGAAGTTTATGTGCTTCTACAGGATTACTAGTTCCTGTATCTATCTTAATAGCATCTCTATCCACCACATTAACGACATCGGCCCTGTTTGAAAATCTTAAGTGATGAGGGTCTTTACCACCCCCATTACCAAACGCTATAAAAGGCGCATTATAAGTTGTTGTAATATACTTTTGATTATTCCTATTGTTTATTTCCTGAAGAACCAAACTGCCTAAAGAATGACCAACAAGGCGGGTAACATCGGGGTTTTGCTCGAATTCGTTCATAACATCTCTGTATTTATCTGAAAACTGTAAATTATGCGAAGGTATTAAAAATTTGTCGCTGAACATCATTAACTTGAGCACGAATGCCACTTTTGCCACCAGTCCCAGAAATATATAATGTATTGCCCGACCTAAATAATCCTGTCTGATTAGCATAAGCAGTTTTCAATCCTTCTACATCATCAATATAACTTTTATTTTCAACATTAACCACCTCCCTGTATTTAGGGTTTTGTAGTGCTTGCTTGCTGTTAAAGTGCACGTTAAATCGTCTGCCCTTGATATTAACCTTTTTCTCTTCTTTTCATTATTATCTAACTGTTCGTGAATAAATTCTCTTGCTGGGTTAAGTTCAATATTGCTTCTCACCCTTCCCTGTAATGATTTTAAAAATCGTCACGCCGTGAGGGGGTGCGAAGCAAGCCGTCACCTTGATTTATTCTACCCGTTCTCGCTAAATTTTGTAAAGCTTCTGCTATTCGTATTCCTGCCATTATTATAATCAAATTTATAAAAACAATTTCAATATATGAATAGTGCTAAGCAATCGTAAATTAACTTATAGTAAGGTTTATGTTGATAGTCAAAAGCGATTACTCCAAAGCGAAAGCAGTAGCGACTTTATAATGCAAATGAATGACAATTTAGAAACTCACCCGAACACCGTTGTGTATGTAATGGATGAAGTAATACCAATATCGTATTATACAACACCTGAAGGCTTTTATTAGTTTATGTATGTCAAAATTTATAATACAACTGGTGGTAGTGTTCAAGCATATTTAAAAGTTGATTTAAAAAACCATGTCTTGTTTGCTTCTCAACTAGTAGGTAGAATATCTAATTTATTGAGCCAAGAAGCGGTTAATCAAAGTCTCCCTGCCGATCTTTTCACTTCAAGCTATGACAGTGACCAACGACGAATGATATCGAATATTACCGATGATGCCTACAGCTTCAAAGTGCCGACCGATAGGGAATTACAAGACAGCACCATCTGGAGCGGTAATATACTAGAAGACCCAATGAGTGTAAATAATTGAATTGGTAATTATGAAGCAACGGTGCCAAAAAATACAACATGACGAGCAGACTGATCAACTTAAACCCTTTCAACTCACTATATATATAGTATGTACGGAATTATGCGGCTTGCATTATTCGGCGCCAGACAGATGTAGTAATAGCATAATAAAGAAGGTTAACGTGATGTTTAATGTCGGAGGCATAACTGTTTCAACATCGCCACCTTTAGTTAATGATTGGGTTGATGTTTCAAACAGGTCATTAAAACGCTTAAGATTTAGATTACCGACGCACGCGGTAAAACTATTAACCTTCATAACGCCCCTGCTTCATGTACGTTACTATTTGTTCATCTTTGATGACTTCTATTATTAAGTCTTTAAGTGTCTATTTCTTTTCTATTCAATTAAAAATAGAAACAATATAGACTATTATATATGATGAGTGATGAAGATATTAAGAATGAAGTAGGCAAAGATAATATAAATGAAGAAGCAACTGAACCACCGCCAGAGACCAAGATTGAAGCAAGTGAAGAACCAACGGTTAAAGAAACAAAAGTAAAAGCAAAAGAAATCAAAACTGAAGAAGTTAAGGAAGAAGAGCAACAGTTTAAAAACAAAACGGATAGGATGAAACATAAGAAAGTAAATTGTAAAGACTGCGGAGCCAATCTTACATTGAAGACGCTAAGATACAGTCATAAATGTTCTAAAACTGAAGATAAAGCAGCTAAACCTAAACAAGGGCAAAGCCTAAAGCAATATCAATGCAACCTCCGATTGAAAATGATGTTATAACAAATGAAGAACCCGTATATCTAAAACAAGTTAAACAACAAGTAGGGGCACCAGAACCACCGCCAGTTATGAAGACACCACAAGAAATTATTAATGATAATTTTATGTTAATACAACAACAATATATAAATCAGAGAAGAGTGAGAAAGCAAATACATTAGTTCAACGTATGTTCTCAGGAGGATTAAGAAATAAAAGACTATAATAAAAAATCCAATATATCTTATAAATGCTTTCTAGAAAGTATGGCAACAAGTTAAACGGAAACAACACCCGGAAGACGCACGGCAGGGCCTCGCGAGCATTCGCGACCTGAAAGGATTTAGGATAAGCACACCCCAAAAGATGTATTCACCGTTTCAAAGGCACGACACGCGATACCTAGCGCATTTAAGAGAACATCAGAAATTAAGAGAAGCATACGAAGGTAGTGTTCTTGAAAAGAAACGAACTTCTAGAAAGCAACAAACGAAAAAATTATCAACACGAACTAGACCGCTTAATGAATGAGCTACACCGCCCTAATCTACCGCATTCAAGTATTGAGCATATGAAAAAGCGCATTGAAGAACTTAAGACATTAACGTTTGTTTAATTATTTTTTCATCTAAATATAATTATATAAACTAATGGCAACTAAAACAGCAAGGTTTGAATTAGTTAACCCTTATCAAAAACTTGGATTGAAAAGAAAGCCTACATTCAATGACATTTTAGCATGACCAAGCCAAGACCAAAAACTATTGAGACCCTTCCCAGACAGAACAGCGAAACAATTTAGAAACTCGCCACAAGGTAGCTTCTTTGACGGAAGCGACCACAAAGAACAACAGAACAGAGTATTAGACCGACAGATGAGAGAGATGATTTTAAGAAGACAAGCGCAACAAAATGGAGGGACTTTTCATTTAGATAGATATAATGACCGTTTTACATCTGAACAAAGCGTTTCGGACTCGGGAATGATGACACCATCAGATGTAAGTTCACAAATAATTTATCACGCAGATGCACAAAGAGAATTAGAAGAAAGAGGGGGTTTAGCATAAAGACAACAAGAAGTGAGGCAAAGACACAGGCAAGCAGTTAATAGATTAAATGACATATTAACCAGAAATATGTTAAGGTCGGGCTTTAACGATTTACGAGGAATGCCAGAAACCGAACCATTACAAGATGATGTATCTGAGGAGGAGTTAATACCTGCAGAAGAAGAACAACTAACAACATATCAAAGGGGAGTGTTTAATTTTGATAATGACGCTTCTAAAACTATGTTAAATAATGATATTACCTTTGATGACTTGCTGTTTCAAGTGTTTTATCGAGACTTATTGACAGACGAAATCAAAATGACGAACCGAATGACATTAGGAAAAAGCAGTTTTTATCCGGAATTATACAAGGAAGGATGAAGGAAGGAAGATGGTTAGTATTAGCAAACAAATCAGTTAACATCTAAACAGGCCGAATGGAAAAGCATGAAGAGAAGTCAAGCGAGTAGCAGTAGTGGTGGTGTTGTTCGTCAGTTCCTAGCTAGTGCAGGTTCCGTTGGTGCAGATGTTGCCAAAACGGCATTACAAGAAGTGGGGAAAGGTGTGGCAAAAGGAGTCATTAGTTGACAGGGACTTAATAGTCTTATGTATAATATATAACAATGCACAGAAGGTTAAACTCATACAAAGAAAAAACTACGAAAAAGAAAACGAGATCATCCGACGATGATGTTTGTATTAGAGGTATGTATAACGCCTTCGGCCTTATAGGGCATACCCCATATAACCCATTTTTAGATACTACAGGTTATGATGTTGCAGTAATATATGAAGAAGGCAAAACAACAGCAGAAAAAGGAGTATTGGCAGATAGTCCAGATTTTGAAGGTATAGGGTGGATATTTGATAGTGAAGTTAAAGATTATGAAAGCTTGCTCAAGGATAGAAGAAACAAAATGACACAAACCTTTAGGTATATAATGTAACAGAACAGTATCTTATCTTCATCGGAACCGTCGCCACCTAGCTCAATTCCTGGCGGTTTGCCTAATAACATAAGTAGAAGCACTTCTAAATCATCGGACACAAAATCGCAGATGATGGAAGAAGCGAAAGCTCGCGAGACTATGTTGAGTGACTTAAGAAGATTAAAAGAGTCTTTCGGCTTTGGTACAGATGTTAGTAAGGAAAGCATAGAAGAAGAAGACGAAGAAAGCGAAGAAGTAGAAGCAGTAAGCAAGAAGGAATCAACACCTCAACCATCCAGTAGTAGTTCATCGTCAAGGCGTTCAAGCAATCCAAGACTCCAGATTTATCCTAGCATTACACCGCCCGAAAGCTAACCAACGTGTGGGGGACAGTGTCGAAGGAAGAAGCCAGGTCAAGGCAGATTTGAATGCCGCCCTGCAAGGCGGGCCTCTTGAGGCCCCCAAGGTGCTGGTGCTGGTGCTGGTGCTGCTGCTGGCGCTGCTGCTGCTGCTGCTGCCTTGGTCGTTGTCTGGGTCTTGGGTGCTGTTGCCTTGGTCGTGGTCTGGGACTTGCTCTTGGTCTTGGTGTTGTTGTTGTTGTTGCTGCTGCTGCTGCTGCTGCTGGTGGTGGTGGTGGCGGTGGTGGTGGTGGTGGTCGTCGTCGTTGTGTTGTTGTTGGTGCTGCTGTTGCTGCTGTTGCTGTTGCTGCGGTTGCTGAAGTTGCTGAGGTTGCTGAGGTTGCTGAGGTTGCTGTTGTTGCTGTTGTTGCTGTTGCTGTTGTTGTTGCTGTTGTTGCTGTTGTTGCTGTTGTTGTTGCTGTTGTTGCTGCTGCTGTTGCTGTTGCTGATTATGTAGCTGTTGCTGTTGCTATTGCTGTTGGTGTTGGTGCTGGTGTTGGTGTTGGTGTTGGTCCTGTTATGCTTGGTCTTCTTGTTCTTGCTACTCCTCTTACTATTATTATTAGTCTTGCTATTGATATTGTATGTTATTGTTCTTGTCGTTGTTCTTGTTCTTGCTGTTATTATCCTTTGTATTCTTGTTGTTATTATTCTTCACATTCTTATTGTTATTCTTCTTGTTATTCTTATTGTTCCTATTCTTCTTGTTATTCTTATTGTTTCTATTCTTCTTGTTATTATTATTATTGTTCTTGTTCTTGTTCTTGATATTCTTCCTGTTCTTATTCTTGCTATTGTTCTTCTTGTTCTGTTTCTTGTTATTCTTCTTGTTATTATTATTGTTATTATTATTGTTATTATCATTGTTCTTCGTGTTCCTCTTCTTGTTATCATTCTTGTTATTCTTCTTGTTCTTCGTGGTTGGTGCTTGGTGGTGGGTGGGTAGTTGTTGGCGGTTGGTGGTTGGCGGTTGGTGGTCCGATACAAGAATAACCTTCAAACATAATGTGGCAGCAGCCAGCGACTGGCCTCCGTCATCGCGTGACGACGAGGCTGGGATCTCTGAGACGGTGTCAGGTGCGTGCGCACAGCCAGCTTCCGTGTCTGAATTGACATCGGCTGGCGTGCGTGGAAGACTGGCATCCGTGCCATCGTCCTCCGAACAGAGACTTCTAAAGCGACAACTCTTGCACTTTCGAGAAGGTCCACGCAAGAGAAGCTTCTTCTGCTGCGTGGGCCCAAATCCGACAGTTATCGAAGCCTTCCACAAGAGATCCAACCAAAGTTTCCAGCACGAGCCTCGGAAAATGAGTCGAATTCATCATCGTCCGCAAGCTCCTTGTCTGCCTGGGCCTGCGCGGAATCTTTTCAGCTCCACAATGAAAAGACGACGCTGAGAGTCCGGCAGTCAGACCGTGGAGCTCAGGACCTATCGGAAAGGAATGCATTCGCATCATTCGCCTCGTGCAGCACAGCAGCACGCACTGAGGCATCCCGCTGCAAGCGCCGCCGGAGGCCTCAACAGGACCTTGGCAGTGCCCCAGTGCTAGCAGCTCCCAAAGGTCACCATGTGCCTCCATGGGCACCATCGTCAGCTTCGTCGGCTTCTGGCTCCGAGTCACTTCGAGAGGAACTTGGCAGAGAGCCGGCAGGCAAGGAATGAATGACACACCGAATGTTGCGCAGATTGGGCTGCAAGACTGGCCAAGCCATACACTCTGTGGAGTACGCGTCGTCGTTAAACCAGCACGTGGGCGACGAGGCAACTCCTAAGCTGTCACTCCAAGCACGACGTCATGCCAGTGATCAATGCATCGCATGATACTGCTTGAGTTCAGCGCCTGTCCAGCTATTTACGTTTCCGCCATTGGCGGAAGGGTAACCTGGCGCGGTCGTCTCCGACGCTGAGATAAGAAACTCGTTTCTTGGGTCCCGGTCTTTGGCTTTGGCTGGGAGTCCAGCTCCCTCCTGGCATAGCACTTCAACATGATGTTGCGCACGAGCGAGGCCCCAACAAGCGGCGTCCTGTCCAGGAGCTCTCATGGCTCCAGGAGCCCTGGGCAGAGAAATCTCAGAAAGTTGGCCGCAGATGGCAGCACGTCTGAGGCCCTGACATTCCATCCCCAGTGCTGCACATCGCCTCAGAACAGGGAGAACAGAGCCAAAAGGGCCCCCCACCCGGCCCGCGCCTTCCGGCAGGAACTCGGCAGCCGCCGGCGACAAGGTTACAAGTGCTGCCGCCTTTGTCGACCGTCCCGCAAATGGGGCTGCCGGCCTTGCAAGGAAAGTGGGTGCACTAAGGAAACGCCTTCCGTAAGTCGGATGCAAAGCACGAAATACATGGAGCGATGACGAGTTGGAGATGATCGAAGAATACAAGGTCCTACTCACGGAAGGCGACAAAACAGTTGAGACCAGTTTGAACTCAAGCGTCAGTGACCTCGGATTAGGTTGTCAAAGTTCTTCTGAGAAGTTGGTTGCTTGCGAGCCATTCGCATCACTGTGCTCTGGTATCGTTCCTGACCCGATGTGAGCGAGTCCAGCTGCGGGGAGCCAGGCTACTGAGGCTTCTCGCAAGGATCACGTGTGCACCTTGATAAACCTGCAGTGCCAAACCTTCAAAGGAGCGGTGGCTAGCTCAACCCTGCAAACAAAAACAGACTGCAAACTACAGTGAGGCTCGAAAGCATGGAGACAGTTCGAAACTTCTACCAGTACCGGAAATCACAGACGAGTGGAGTTCGCGGCCGTTACATTAGCAGTACGTACCGATGATCGAAATTCCTCGGTGGGTGGCAAGTGCACTGAGAATGAAAATGGAAGCGATGGTCCTGTGTACCACAGACCTTGCATTCCTTGCAGACGTATCTCTGGGTCTAGGTCTCGTGGAATGTGGTCTTGTGTTGTCGATCTTGTGATTGGAACGCGCTTGTCCGTCCTTAGATCCTTCAAGGCTGCCAGCCCGAGTCCGGAAAGATTCACAGGAAGGCAACCCTAATTCTAATCGCAATCCGTCTTGCATCGGGCATGCTCAGGCTCAAACACAAACTCGGTAGCTCCAGCAGACAGAGAAGAATGTTTCCCATTCCGTATGTCCTGAATACGGCAAGACATCAATTTCAAGCGCCAGACAAGGACGTTGTTCAGCACCCGTGCTTGTAGCTCAGCACTGCACACTCATCCAACGTAGCTTTTGGCTTACAGCCCGGACGGATTCAATCCTGGAGAATTTCACACACAACTGGCCTCAGCGGCAAACTGCAGGGTCAACCTGGCCTCTCATATGGATTGCCTTCGGCAACCATGTACACCAAAGCTTTTGCGCTGGCTACGTCCGTCAACTCATTCTCCTAGACATTTGAGCCGAGAGTTGTAGGACAGCCATGAGTCTCAGAACATGTGAGGCTCTGGCAAGGCAGGTCTTTGGAAGCGGACTTCAATTAGCACGGCATGTGATGGCAAGCGCATATGTTGCTGCACGTCTCTCAAACGAGGGAAGTAAGCAACAACGCATCTGATGCGGCGGAGAGTAATAACTGGTCTACGTCTCGCGCTACAAGCAAGCAAGTAGAAGACCCTGGCGTTCGCATGAATAACCGGATCCAGCATTCCAGATTTCGGAACCGCTGGCAACCGATGTGCTCCAAAAGTATTTGGAGCCGCACAACACACCATGCCATGTGACGCATGGAGCGTTGGCTAAAGAATCTATCTGCGACTGCAGTGAACATTAACTGAGCAGCAAACACATCGGCTCAGGACCCCCGGAGCAACTCCGCATTGAACTTGTGCAGCAGGGTCTGACATGTAGACGACGCAGAAATCAGTTCGAAGGATTCTGTGTGCGTACTCGAGCCGATCGCCTGCCAGTGAGGCGACGACAAACATCCTTTGTGCTTGGACTTCACCTGATGAGAGCAGCAGGAGTCCCAGTTGCCTTCGCTTGAGGCTGAGTGCCTCGGAAAGAGCACGGTCTAAGCCAAGGCCCTCAAACTCCATGAGATACCTGACACGGAAACCACACTTACTACGGCACTCCGCACTACAAAAAGGAAAGCAACAGGGCGCAAGAAGAAAGCAAAGCCAAAGCAGGGCACGCGCAAACCAAGGCGGCACTTCGGGAGAGGCCCTGTGCCGGAGGCCGAAGCACAGAAACAAAGCAAGCAGAGGTCACAGCCGAGCCTGCACGCAGTGCACGAGGACTACATTCTCGCAATTCTCTGAGTTGCAACCCTTACTGAAAACCAGGTGTTGTCAAGGAGCAAGCGTACACCAAACGGTCCTGAAGAGCCGTGGAAATGTACTTCGTTGCCCCCTTCACGGTCTTGAACTTTTGCCTGGCTAAAAACCCACCAGAAAAGTTTGGCTACAAACAAGTTACAGGCGACAGTGAAAGAACATCTTTCAGACTGCATAATGCAGCAGGTTGAAAGCAGTCTGGCTCGACCGAGTCAGGTTTCGCGTTTCCTCTTCCCGGTCTTGCCAAGGAAGCAGCAAGTACCTGTCGCGTCGACAAGATGGTCGTCCGAAATTGGAGCACAGCAGCCTCACCAGGTCACTTGATACCATGCGATTCATAGGCAGGTGGCACTTTCTGCGCCTGTTCCGCACAACAGGGCCTGCTGTGGTCCATGGCTTACACGAGCCTCGATGGCGCAATTCACGATGTGAGTGATGCCCAACCTGCGGAGCTCAAGCTGAGCACATACATGGACCGGGCTGGGCGTGCTTTTTCAGCATTGGCCAATAGGCAGCGTCCGCCATGTTCCCAACGTACCTTCACAACAAGAGAATTACGCAAGTCGACTTGAGTTAGCACTAGATGGTTGAAAAATGTTGAAAAGATCGAGCGACTTCCCAAACCTTCCCCGTTTTTGGCTGTTGATGTTCAGCTGTCGGAAATCGAAGGGACCAGGTCAGTCACTCATCACTGTATAAAGAAAATAAGCATGTGATCGGTCTGAGTGCCGATGCAGCGACAAAGAATTCACACTGAACTTTAAACCTACATGCTCCATTCCTCGCCTAAGTCACACAATGTGAAAGCCCGCGTGGTCACAATCGAGGCCGGAGGAGGTCCGTCCGCAAGCCGGCCATGGTAGCCACGAAGCCCTCAGAGAAGCTGGCAGTCCACGTCTTGCTGCCTTCACACCTTTGCGCTTGCGTCCTCGTCCCGATATCCGTAAAATTCGGCTATGCGTTGCTGGTCCTGCAGCAACAAGACGATTCGGAGCATGCACGGACCACAGTGAAGTTGCGCCGGCTGGCGTGGAAAAATCTCGCTCAACTGCTGCAAAACTGCTGTTGACGAAACGTGAAACGCCTTCAACGCACGGTGACCATATGGGCCATATGGAGGAAGGGCCAAACCGACGGTCGCAAAAAAGCGTTGCGACAACCTTGCATATCGCCTGCTTCACTTCGAATTTCTGCTAGTGGCTTCATGGCGAGCGCTTATGGCACGAAACACGAAAGCTAAAGCAACAGACTGAGTCGCGGAAACAGCATCAAGTATCGGATGACAACCAACTCGGGAACTAAAATCAGGAACCGTGTGGGGCAAATCAGGCACCAGGATTCGGGAACGGACGGGATTCAGAAACCCGTGTCGCGGGCTGCCTGGTCCAATTCCGGAGCTGCGAAGCACCGATTCCAAAAATACTGCCACCCAAATTCCGGCATAAATGTATCAGATATCCAGGCCTGCGTAACGTCGCAGACCATGGAGCCCCCCTCCGAGCGACACGAACTCACACAACAGGCCACATTCGTGTAGGCATGTAGGGTTACGCTTGTTGCACCCGAAAACCTGTGGCCGAGCACCCTAAGGCCGAAACCAGAAAGCCTAAAACCACAACCTAAAGCCTAAACCCTACGGGAGAAACCCTAAAGCCGAAACCCGCAAGCTTCAAGCCAAAACCTCAAGGCCTAAACCCTAAGGCCGAAACCCGAAGGCCGAAACTCTAAGGCCGAAATTTTAAGGCCGAAACCCCAAGGCCGAAACCAATTCGGGAACCCTGGCGCCCAAATTCTGGCAAAAATGTATCTGACTTAGTGCATGTTGGCCACGCTGCCTCAAGGCAGGTATCCAAACCTGCCTAAAGTCGCAGACCATGGAGCCCCCCCTTCCGACACGAACTCACACAGCAATCCACATTCGTGTAGTCAGGCATTTAGGCATTTAGAGTTGTTGTAGCTGCACCAAAAAACCTGTGGCCGAGCACCGTATGCCGAAACCAGAAACCTTAAGGCGCAAACCCGAAGGCCAAAACCCTAAGGCCGAAACCCTACGGCCGAAACCTGGAAGCTTGAAGCCAAAACACCAAGGCCTAAACCCTAAGGCCGCAACCCGAAGGCCGAAACCCGAAAGCCGAAATCCCAAGGCCGAAATCTTAAGGCCGAAACCCCAAAGCCGAAACCGATTCGGGAACAGGGAGACGGGCCACTGGCAAGCCGGGAACTCGGGCGCGCAATTCCAGAACCAGGAGCTCACCTTTCAGGGACTGTACCTGTCGGCCTTCGGGTTTGAGCCTTGGGGTGTCGGCTTTATGGCTTCGGCCTCAGGGTTTTCGGCTTTATGGTTTCGGCCATAGCGTTTCGCCTTATAGGCATGTTATTTGCTGCCCTCCTAATGGCCTCTCCGAAAGCAGCTCTTTTGCTTCGCACCGCTCAAGTAGTTGGCAAGAGGAGCCGGCAAGGCCTTGTGCCCCGGCTTCGACTGCAGAAAAGCGGAGCATCCAGAGGAGCTCCGAGCCAGAGCCATAGCCACACATAGGCAAACGTGCCGTACTCCACCAAACTCGAGGGCCAGCCGAACTCGGCGAGCGCGCGCTCGCAGTGCGCACAGTGGTGCGTCGCTGGCAAGTGCGGGAGAGGCAGAAGAAACCAAGTCACAAGTGAGTGTACAACGAGCCTGCAGCCCGGATCTTCCGAGCACTGGTGTCGTCCAGGGAAGTCAGGGCTGAGACCGCTCCGACCTCTTGCAGGTAGAACTCCAGCGTTTCGAGGTTCTTCAAGCGCATCCGCCACCGAATCTCTGGAATCGGCACCCCTCCTGCCCGGTAGCTGAAAACTGCACCACCACCGCGAAGACCTGAGAGTGAGGCGGGCGTGGCAAGGCACGCCCAGCTGATCCATCAGCTTGTTCCAGCGACAGCGGTAAGCTCCAGGGGTCAACGGGTAAAGTCGCTCTTGTTTGGCAAGTTTCTGAAGACAGCTTCAAGCAGCTCGACAGCCTTAGGGTCCTCGAACCTGATGTGCTGCACTCGGGATCGCATGCGCATCATCGTCTTGGAAACCGGAAGGAGCAGGTCCGACCGCAAAGTGGGCAAGACCTCTCCGATCCGGCCCAGTCCGTAGAAGCTTAGCAAAGTGACCCCAGCAAACAGCCTAAACCCAAGCCAGCATAACCAAAGCTTTGAGCACGGGCTCGGGCATCGGAATCCGGTGCTCTGTGGGCTCCGCTGCTTCCCATCTAGAAACCAGTTCCCCTGCCATCGAGGCCCAGGCTTTGAGTCCAGCGAAGTTCCTCTGAGCACCAAGCAACGTGTGCCTGAGCTCGTGGATACTCCTGCCAGATTTGAAAAGCCAGCTCCCGTAGGCGCGAAGAGCCATGCATGGCTAGGAGCACGGGGCATCTAGCAAAGACGACCAGACAGGGCTCGGACTCCCACCCGCGATGGCCGAGTTCGAGGGAGAGGTCTGGTAGCGCGACGACGAGGTCCAGGATGCGAGGCTTCGCCAAGGCGGGCGGCATGGCACCCAGACTGACAAGCGAACGCCGCCGACGCGGGGAGCTGCACGGCTCCGCCCAGAGTGCACGGAAGCGCAAGAACCCAGCAAGTCAAGGAGAGGACGCGGAAAGGACCGGGCCACTGAAGTCCAGGCTCGGCCATGCTCCACAGAGCGACCCCGCAACACGAGGTGAGGCTTTCGGCACTGGCAGAAGAGGCGGGCTCCGGCAAGAACCCCGTTGACACAGAACCGCGTCCGCTTTCGCCACGCGATGCCAAAGCGGCACAGGTCAAGGCGACAGACACTATCGCAGTCAGGCGCTGCAAACTCACTGTAACTAGGAAGGCTCCACACATGAACCAGCCGTCAGGTCCCTCGACCCAAAAGTGGCCCACGCAAGAGGCGCGAAACAAGCTCAGGACATTCTCAAAAGCAACACCGCCAAGGTGGGGCAATCCTCGTGGGAAGGCGCGGCTGCGGAAAGGCGGGTGCACAGCACGGGAGAAAGAGGAGGAAGGAGGCGAAGCCCCAAACGTAAGGAAAACTTTGCCACGGATGCACCCAGGACGCGCCTCGCTGCACAAGCGCTCGGGCGACGCCAGCAGATCCGGAAAACAGATCCAGTCCACCCCGCATTGCAAAGTCCAGATGCCCACGGGCTTGGGACGAAGTGGCTCCTAGGAAGACCCTGCAGCACGCTGAGGCAGCACCGGTTTTCCACTCCACGTTTCTTCAGAAGCAACAGTAGGAGTAGGAAGGGCATCGACGAGCTCTGAGCTGAAGTTCTCGACACTCCTGCAGGCCTGCACCTCGGGCTGCTCGGCGAGCCAGCTTTCGAAAGGACCGGGATCACCACGGGCAAGAGCAAGAAACCAGGGAGGCAAAGGCTCGGCGGGCAGCCGAATGTCACGACCTCTGGCGCCGTCGTCAGGCGGGTTGTCTCCGAAACCAAGAATGCCAGCCCGAGGTATATATAGAGGTCTGCCCCGAGCATCGTGGCGAGAGACGGCCTTTCAGAGCTGCTCCGAGAGCGACTTGCGAATCCACTCCCAACCAAGAGCCTGGCAGAGGACATCAAACGGGCGGTCCGCCGCTCGAGCTCGAAGAGACCGCGGAGCTCTTTCACGTTTATGTGTTGCCCGCGTGCCGCGGGAATCACCCATGTAGTCCGGAAACACAAGGATTGGGCAAGGGCGCGCCACAACGGGTACGGTGTGTAGGGCTTGCTGTCCGGTAACTCGGCCGTACGGAACCCTTTCGCTCTCGGCCCGGCGGCAGGAGACTGTTACCACGCTCCTTTCACAAGCGTGTGCAGCCAAGGCGGGACTCAGGCGGATCACGTCCCCAGGCCGGGTAGCGCGAAGGGCCTCAAAGGAGACATCCAGCAAGCAAAGGGTCCGGCGCCGCATCAAGAAGATGGCAGTCCACGAACCAACGAGGCTTTCCAGGAGCGCCCGGGTGACCAGTCCAAGACCAAGAGTCGCGACCCTAGCTGTAGTGAAGGCGAGCGGCCACAATCGCGAAGGGGTCCCCAGAAAGTCGACACTGCGGCGTCGCGCACGTTGGCTTCCAGCAAGGCTGTTTCGTAGGCAGCGTGTATAGAGTTAAGGTCGACTCCACGCACACAGCGCTCCAACAACACTAAGTCGTCGATCACGGTGCCGACCGATAGCACGGACCGAGGGAAGGGCCGGCCAGGGAGCATCAGGTCCTCACCCACAAACAGTCCAAAGTGATGCAACACCCCAGAGTGGCGACGGCGACCCTGACACGACGCTGTTTATCGGCATACTCCGAGCAGTTCCGCCCAAAGAGCCACTGGGCCTCAGCTTTGCTCAATGAACCCCGGCACCTGGAACGTGGACCACTTGCAGGGCCCTGTGCCCCCAGCGCCTCGCACACCTAGCGGGTCAGCTGCTTCGAGCCTGCCGCGAACCGAGCGGGACAGCGCCTGCAGGGAGATTGGGCTGTGGATCATTCGAGCCCTTGCCGGCGATCATCGGGGAGCCTCTGGGCGGGACAGGATCTCTCAACCCTCTCGTTTTTGGATCGTCTTCCGGGATACGGCACCTTTGGGGCAGCAAAAGTCAGTGTGCAAGCGTGGGGCCAATTGCGGCCAGAGTGTCTTTATTGGCCTCCCCTCGTGGAGGCTTCCCTGAGGTGAGCTACGTCTGATATGGCTGAAGAGGCCGAGGTGGACGGCCAGCCGTTGGAACTGAGGGACTTATAGTTGTGCTGCAGCCCGACGGTGTCGACGAGGAGTACGTTTCCGGCCTTTTGCCGCTTGCCGTCCCTCCCGACGGATCCCAAACATGCGAGGTGGTTGCTATCAGCGAGGCCGACGGCCGGCTGGTGGTTGCGGTGCCGGCGGCAGTTTGGGCCCGCAAGCTTGCTGGGTGGAAGCTGACTCAAGAGGTCTGACGAGAGCCTCCCCTTTGGAAGTGTCGGCGGAGGACCGGGGCGTCGTCTTGGATGGGGCGGCGATCAAGCTGTGGGTCGGCCTGTTGGGTGGCGACAGTCCCGACGAAGGGTTCGGCCAGGACTCGCATGGCGTGGCTTGCTCCGTCGCTGGTCAGGGCGGTGCAAGAGCTGCCTGGATTTTTCTGAGCCCATCGCTGCCGCCGAGATGGGTCGGGCCGCCTCAAAAGTTGAGAATCAGCACGGATTGCTCGGTGCCCTGTCTCGTGCCGCGACTTCTTTCTCAATGCCAAGCTACACTAGGTTCTCCAGCGCCCCATCGAGGCGGACCGCCTGACCTTTCCTGGCCCCCCTCGGTTTGACTCTAGCCCTTTTCTCGACTCTTGCACACGGCGGCGGTTTGAGTCACCTTCGCTCCTATCACGAGTGGGGGTCGCTGCGGGCGTGCCCGAGTAAGAGGGCTGCCTTGAGGACTAAACCGAACCTAGGGGACAGGGAGGGAGGCAGCCGCAAGCCCAGCCGAGCGGCAATAGGAGCCTAAACCCAAAGGGGAGAGGCCCTAAACCACAACTAGGGGTTGGGTACAAGGCGAAAGAACCCTGGGCTTTCAACCGGAAGGCCAGCTGGCGGAGACAGGCCGCACGCACCAGGAGCAAGGCTTCCAGCACCGGAAGCAGCAGAACCCAAAGCCAAGGCCCAGGAAGAAAGAGGCCCAGTCCAATTTCAAACAAAGCCGGGCAAAGAGGACAAGGGTCGATGATCGGGGGAAAAGTGCTGTGAAGCAGGTGGGAGCGCAAGGACACCACGGAAGCATTCGACACGCCCGAGACGGAAGACACAGCAAAGTCCCTGGACATAAGCTCGGCCCCAAAAGCTTGAGCCGTTCGCAAAGAACATGCTGGTCATGTTTTTTTTTGAACGCCTTTTTCCGTCCGCCTGGCTAGGTTTTCGGAATCTGCCTTGCAGAAGGCCTTTGTACGTCTACCTTAATGCACTTCACGTTCAGGAGTTCCCTTCACCGTCATTCTCCACTTTTGCACCCTGTGGTTCTTCATCACCCTGCTCTTTCTGTAGACCCCCGCCACTTGACCCGTGGGCAAACTGGCTCATCCCCATCACGGCGCTGGCTTCATCTTGCATTGTGTCCGGAACCTTTTCGCATCCTTCAGAGACCTCATCTTCGTCCCATTCCACCATTGCAGACAGCCACGGTTTGCTCAGCTGAACCCCGTGCTCCTTGAGCATCCCGAAGGCCTCCAGCCAACGTTGTCCATAGATCTCCTTGACGGTCGAGTCGCGTAGCAGCCCCTGTGCCCACCGTTGGTATACTTGCCGCACCACGCTGAACGGTATCTTCGGTGNAAGGCCTCCAGCCAACGTTGTCCATAGATCTCCTTGACGGTCGAGTCGCGTAGCAGCCCCTGTGCCCACCGTTGGTATACTTGCCGCACCACGCTGAACGGTATCTTCGGTGTAGCCTTGGTCGTCTCCGGTAGAGCTGTGGGAGGCAGTGGAGGCTCCACCTGCCCCGAGGTCGAGGCATGGCCCATGTCCAGCAGGTCCCCCAAGTGTTCGTGTACGGCATCCAGTCCCTCCCGCCGCCAGATGCGGAAGAGGTCCAACCATTGTTCTCCAAAGGCCGCCGCGATGTTGCGATCAGTTCGCTGGCCGTGCTTCCACTGTCCATACATCGACTCGAAGAACCCGAAGGTGGGCTTGGGCGCTCCCGGACATGTTTAGGCCTTAGGGTTTTGGCTTGCGCTTTCGGACTTAGGGTGCTCGGTGACAAGTTTTCGGGTGCAACAAGCGTAAGTCTAGATGCCTGACTACACGAGTGGCCTGTTGTGTGAGTTCGTTTCGCTCGGAGTCGGATCGGACGGGGGGCTCCATGGTCTGCGACGTTACCCAGGTCTGGATATCTGTCTTGAAACAGCGTGGCCATTCCGGAATTTGGGCGCCAGGGGCCCGCATTGGCTCACGGAGTTCCCAGATTTTGTCCCTGAAGTTTCGGGGGGTTCTTGAATAGGTCTTCACTCATCAAGTATCCGACACTTGGGAGCAAAGGAGAAACAAACACAGAGAAAAGGACAAAATCCCCTGGCAACTGAAGCTGTATGTCACGCCGTTGCCTGTCGACAGGTCCGGACACGTGTAAGGGGAATTCAATGGCAACTCGATTGAGGGTGGTCACTGAGCATCATATCACATCCCTACCACCCAATGCCGATTGGGAGCAGGATTCATGGTCGTGATTTTGCGTGCCCGCCAACCCAGGGTGTACGACTCAACATAATAACCCTGCTTAACTGTGTTGGAAGCTGGGGACCAGCTTCCGGCATGGTTCCTGAATTCACTGTGGCTGTCTTGCTGACTGACTTGTGTTGTTGACTTCACAAGCGGTTCTCAAATTGCGTCACTGCATTTTCGCCTGAGCCGACACATGAGTGACAAAGTTCATGCAAAATCATCAGCAATCAGAGTTGAGGCCTCTGGCAGCTTTATCCTGAAACAAAATATCTTTCTCCATGGTTCCACGACTTTTGAAGTGGCCGACAAGCGACACTCGCTGTTGCATGCTGTTGCCACCATCTGTTGAAATTGTTCCCCCGTATGTTCGCATGCACATCACCTGCACTACGAACAACCTGAGATTTAGCGCTAACTGCTCTTTCCCAACAGCAGCAGAGCTGGAGCTAGGCCCGAGCCTTGCAGAGCTCTCACAAGATGCAGGAATGCAGGAGGGACGGCACATGGCAGAAGAGGAAGAGGGAGGAATCAGGAATCAGTGGCAGTGGCAGTGGCGGGTCCGAGTCCTCGGGACTCGCTGAGGCGAAGCCAGACCTGGGCACCGCGCTGACGATGACACGTTGCTCGTTGCTCGAGTCGAATTTTTAAGTGCTCTGTGCATCTCTGCATCTCTGCGCGCCTATTCGCCATGTCTGCGCCGGAGCCAGCAAGATTCTGCCTGGCAAGTGCCAGCGAATTGCAGCTCTGCATCGATAACATATGATTGACCTTCCTATCTGACTTCATGGAGATCAACATCGCCAAAATTCGACATGATTGGAAAGGCGAAGCAAATGCCAAATTGCGCAGACTCTCAGAGTTGCAGCCCCTTTGCTTGGTTGGACCAAGAGAAACAGAAAAACGAATGAAGAGAGCAGTAAAAATTGTTGAATGGTACGATATGGTACGTCAAACACTCGGTCCGACGGTCACCCTGTCGCAGAAAACGTTGAAGACCGCTGAAGATAGGTCATCTTCTCACCACCGTTCATCCTAGCGCTGAATATTGGGCCCATGCTGATGCTCCTTTCATGTCAACCAACATGCAAGGAGCTGGACTGCTGGACCGGGAAGGCCGACCTGCCCGGTTTCCACTCGTGCTTGATGAGGTTCTCGGAGTTTCCTGCATTCGCTCTGCATCACAGCAACCGGAGGATCAATCCACTCAGGGAACCTCTTTGATGCACGAAGGAAAGGTCAAGGCGGGGAACCTGCCAGCGAAATCTCGCATGCTGGAGCTTTGGCACGCACGGTCTTTTTTTGGGACACCTGCGGAGGCTTCGCAGCCTCACATGCTCACGTCGAGACATCAAATCGAGAGAGCTTCCGTGTGGCCTTTTGCTTCATCATAGCGGAACTCAGTGGAGTGGACGTTAAGTGACAGTTCTCCGTCTCGTGCTCGGGTGACTGGAACTCCTCAGCACGTCAGGGTTTGAAGATGTCTGATGTCGCAGAGCTTGTACAGCCAAGTCACACAAGGGTGACGATGTTCTTCTTGTGGCTCTGGCTCAGGCGTATCTGTCTCCCTTCGCGGAGGTGGTGAAAACCTCTTGCGAGGTTGCACATCAAAGAGCAGTTCGAAGCAGTCAGAACACCACGGCAACGGAACCTTGGCAAAGCTGGGCCTTGCTCGCAGGGCCCTGCCTTGCAAGGCCTCACGTAATCAACCGCTTGGCGTGTTTGAGTCTGTGATGCCCATTCATGCCCTTTACAGTCTGAGAACTCTGCACAGCTGCAGCGAATGGTTTGTTTGCATTCCTAGCACCAAATGCAACGAGGGCTGGCGTCATGACGTTTGAACATGCGAGAAGCAAGCTGTGGGCTGCACCAGCAGCGCCGGAGCATGGCCATGTGTGCCGGACGCACCTCAGCCACAGACTTCAAAGTTTGCACGAGTGATCAAGAATGCTAATCGTGTACAGCTACTGATCCTGTTACTTAGTTACTTGGTGACCGGCTGCATCCCCCAGAGCCGGCATTGCTCGACTGGATGTAACAAGCTTTCAGGAAAACTTTGAAAACTCCGCATAAAGATCTCACATTGCAAATTGTGCCTTGCTATCAACACGTCAAAAGCTTCTCCATCCATCCCTCAGCTCACTCCACACGGCATCAAACTTTCATACGAAATTTGGCATCAAACCTTACCTCGCCGATGGACTTCTTCGATCAAGGCAGAAATCGCCTGGAAGCTGTTTTGACAAGACGAATTGACGAAGATGCAGCAGTCTTGCTTTGCTCCATGTCGAGGCTGCTGAGTGACCCCTCCGTGGACGCCAGGTCATGCAAAGGGACATGCAAAAGAAAGACTTCGTGAAACCTCGTTGCGGCGCATATCTGCTCAAGTACGCCGCATAGAAAACTGACTACCAGCAGGAGCATGAACACAAATCAAACTAAAGCTCGAACAACTTGTAAACGCAATGATCACCGATGTTTTATGCGAGTATGATCACGGCACGATAAATACAGCTACGGCTGGAATTGGGCAGCAACCCAACCAGAAAACCACACAAAGCAAAGCGGGCACAAGCACAAGGGCTGCTACCTTTCTTGCTGCAGGACATCGATGCATAGCGGAGAGGGAGAGGGAGAGGGAGAGGGAAAGGGAGAGGGGGAGGCGGAGGTGGAGGCGCAGAGGGAGAGGGAGAAGGTGGCAGGAGAGGGAGAGGGAGAGGGAGAGGGGGCAGGAGCGGGTGCGGGAACGGGAGAGGAAGAGGGTGAGGGAGAGGGAGAGAGAGGCGGAGAAGGATGTGGACAGAGGGGAGAGGGACAGGATGAGGGAGAGGGCGAGGAGGAGAGAGAGAGAGAGAGAGAGAGAGACAGAGAGGGAGAGGGAGAGGGAGAGAGAGAGAGAGGGGGAGCTGGATGCGGGGAGAGGGAGTAGGGGGGGAGTAGGAGAGGGAGTAGGAGATGGAGAAGGAGAGGGAGAGAAGGAGAGGGAGAGCGACAGGGAGAGGGAGAGGGAGACTGAGAGGGAGACTGAGAGGGAGAGGGAGAGGGAGAGGGAGAGGGAAAAGGAGAGGGAGAGGCAGAGGGAGAGACAGGGAGAGGGAGACGGAGAGGGGAGGCGGAGGTGGAGGCACAGAGGGAGAGCGAGAGGGAGGGGGAGCACAGCTTTGAAGAGAACGAGGGTTGCTACCTTTCTTGCTGCAAGATATAGATGCATAGCGGATTCGGGCGAACAGAGTGCGGCTGAACACTGCCCAGGAAGGCAACTCTTCGCAGGAACCTCCCGGTTGCTGCCGATCGCATGCCCTCTGGTGCAGTCCTCGTCCCACGATCCGGATATTTTGTGACACATCTGCCAAGCCGGAGCATTGTGGATCTCGCACACTGTTGTGCTCGCCAGTGCTTTCATGTTGGGCGGGGGAGGTGAAGATCGTATGGACGTTTTAGTCGTCAGGTTGGAGCTTCACCACCATTCTGCACAGGAATCCGAGTATCTCGAAAAGCCAACGGGGCTACGTGCAAGGCCTCTCTGGGCAGCATGGATCCCAAACCACGCAGCCATTTTTCTACCTGTGCAAAGCGAAGGCCGAGTCAGATTGCAATCACATACCGACATACAAGTTATTCGCCTGATCAGGCGCCATGATTCCGCTTCACCGGAGTTGTTGCGAATGACATGTGTGCTTGTTTCAACTGTCACACGCATGCGTGGCACTCAACAACGGTCCACTAGACAACTTGTGTTGTTTGCAGCTTGGTGACGACGGCGATTGCGTAGCCAGTTCTACTGCTTGCAAACGCATCCAAGCACAGATGACACATGGCTGGTTTACCACAGACTTGCCAAGGGATTCGACATTCTTTTTTGTCATCGCAAGGACTGCCGACAAACGAAATGTAAGGGACAAGCACTTTGGCCCCGGAGACACTGGAAAGGCACGCCACACAGCGACGTCACATCACACGTTTAAACTTTGCCAACTTGCGAATTTGGCTGCTTGCATACACCCAAGGTCGCAACTTGCTACAGTCGGTCCAACGCAGGTCAAGCTTGGTTGCCTCACTTGGCTTTGGTTGCGTCGTCTTTGGCTTCTTTGCCTCGATCTGTCTTTTTTCAAGCACGCGCCCCTCTATCGTTCAATGATGAGACGAAGTATCAGAAAGCCCTGAATAGTGGCAAGGCATGAGTCGTCCGCTAAAGATATTTCGTCTAGCAGATCCGGAGGCAACAAGGTGAAAACCTACATGTTTGGGCTTTCGACATGTTTCGGGTATGATAGGTGCGAACCAAAGCTGCGTACTTATTGAATATATTGTTCAATTAATGTCGTTGCTGCGATTCCCTTCGCGCCTTATCCAGCCTCATGGCCCGAACCCCTATCAAAATGGAGGCTTGTTTATCTGGCTCCCCGGCGTGAAGCTGCGAACATGCCTTGGTGCTAGTTTCTGACGAAAGAAACATATCGCCTTAGACTGAAGATACTGAAGTGGCACCCATGAATCGGATTTCAAAACTCTTCTGCACCTTGGACTCAGAGAATGGAGCCTTGGGATGGGGCAGGCAGCAGGCATGACTGCCACGACTTAGCACTTAGCAATCCTTCTTGGAGCCTTGGCCGTGGCCCTTCAAACAGCACCGCTCCCGGCGCTCCCCGGAACTCGCAAGTCGCAAGCGCTCCCTGGTTTTACCAACCCCGCAACGAAACCTAGAATGATCGCAGTTCTCAAATGCTCTCAATGTCACATGCACAACAAAGAACCGCCGACTGCGCAGCCGGATGTCAAGCCTGCGAGGAAAACTGCACTGACTTGAGAAGGTCCTGCTGATCAAGCTGCATATCCCATCTGCAACTGTAGCTTCGTGCCCCCGGTACATTGCAAAACATTGGCTAGTCACAGACTTTTGGTATGCGATTGGCGACAGCTGAGCGCATGGGAATACTGACCTTTGCATTCATGGACGAGGACAATATACAAACATTAGCATCCTGTGCAGATGAATTATTCGCTGCTGAATGTTACACAGCTTGGATCCCCAGCCCCACAGGGGACAGTCGGTCCGATGCGTCCGTGCGTCCTGCATTCAGCAGCAACTACTTGCGCTGCATCTAAGATGCATGGATGCAAGTCGTCTTGTTCCCATGCACACACAACAGGTATATACATGATGGCACGTGCATCATGCATGTAACGACCTTTATGCCTTTTATGCCGTGTCCAGGGGGCACGTCGCTTTAAGCAAGCCTACAAAAGACTCGGCAGGGTGAGGGTGAGCTTCACTATTACGTCTTACACTAAGACCCTGCTGAAGTTTTGAGGGAAGAAGCCTGCAAAACTCTCAGAGTCCACAACCGAAAGCCCTTCAGGACAAAACCTAAGGAAAAAGATCTTGGGCCGCCGCCAGTGCTGATAGCTTCGAAAATCTGATCAACGACGAACTGCAACATGTCCTCAAGGAATTCTCAGCTTTGAGACGAGAACTCCTCTCCGAACCCTCTCAACTCACAGGCAAATGAAGCATACCTCGTTCTCCCAATAGCTGAAGTGGCTGTGGATGGCGCTCAGCATCTCGTTCATGCTCTCAAATGCGCTGGTCTCGGTGGATGCCCATTAGGGCTGCGAGACCCTGCAAACGATTCCAGCAGACAAGCTAAGCTGGGGCCTGCAATGCATAGTCAAGGCGATCAACGGTGACGATCGACTGCCGAACGGGCTTGTCCTTCTCGAACGGAAGGAAGCGAATAGAACTTGCTGTGAGTTTATGTAGCGTGCACCTCAAAGAAGCTCGAGGGATCCTGCCAGCGGCAAGATGTGCTTGTGCTGTGGCCGACTGCTGCTACCTGCCTACATGGCAACTTTGTCTGCTAACATAGGTAACAGGAAGCCAGTCGCATGCTCCTCCGTTGGCACGACCAGCACCTCCTCCAGGGGTGCCTGCAATCTCTGCAAGAAAAGTCCTCGTACCGCTCATGTGGGCACGAGACAGCAGACAAGACGGTGTTTGAGGCTGGTGCTGGGATGCGGGATGAGCCACTATGCATGTGAGGGAGTGAGACCGGCCTCGGCATCCACCTCATCACCGCTCTTCGGCCTGACATTTGCTCCGCACAGCACCAGGCGAGCAGTGCCGGACACAAGCCACGGAAGCGCCACATCGCCACCGAAGACCACAAAGTGGCAATTCGATGATTCCAACGCAGACCGCCGCAATGCGGGACCACCCTTCAACAGTTCAAGCTGGGGTCTTGATTTTGCGGACGTGCTCATGCTGCAGCGGTTCGTCTCTTCCAAAGAAGAAGCTCAAGATTGAGGTAAGCCATAATGCAGATGTTCGCAACATTGCTGCATGATGCCGTTGGCTCTTCTTTGAAAACAGGCTGCGGTGTTACCATGAAGCCGACGAAAAATCGTCGTGATTCTGCCATCAGGAGGTAAGAATATGCACCCAACTACCTTTTCGGAAGTATACGATCTAGTTAGCATCTGCACAGTTACCAGCATCAAACTGATACATCTGAATGCCCCGTGCTTTGTTCGGCGGATGGAATCTTTGTGCTTCTTGTCTGTTCGTGAACATCCTTTCGTGCAGTGCACTACAGATCTTCAGACCTCTTTCCAACACTGTGCTTGGAATTCGTCATGTGGGACCTTCATGCACAATGCAAAGCGTCCAGCTGAATAAACACGGACAAGCGTGCCGAAGTCTTGAAGAGAAGTCAGTCATCACCGTCTAAAAACCCTGCCTTGGACTCATGTTGGCATAAGCAGGATTCAGCAGCGGCTCAATGCGGTACCTGCATGTTCGTGGCAAGATCGTGGCCGAAGCGGTGAAGCACGCATGTCCCAAGGACAGCGGCAGTTGAAATATCCAGCAGAAGTGCGCAATGGGATCATCAGGATGAAAAATGTTGAAGAACCTGAATCATGGCGTGCGCAGGCTATAGAGGCACACGCACGCACACGCAAAAGCACGCGCACACGCACACACGCGCACGCGCACGCGCACGTGCACGCACACGCGCGCACACACGCGCAGGCGCACGCGCACGCGCACGCACACGCGCACGCGCACGCACCCACGCACCCACGCACACACGCACACGCACGCACACACACACACACACACACCCGCGCGCGCGCGGGCACAGACAGACACAAAAATAAACAGCCTCCATCCTTGCCCAGCGCTTGATGGGGGCCATCTCACGTCCAAGCCTCGGAAGTACCTGGAGCACCGACGACATGCTGCAACCCCCCTCATTCATTTGCAGTCAGGCTGAAGGCCTTGATGCTCGCTGCGCGTTCTGCGAAAGCCGTATGCTCAAGAACCTGTGAAATCTGAAAGAAGCGGCTAGTTGCAGTGGAGGATGAGCTAGATTCAATATCAGCAGGCCGTAAAAGAGAACCGCTGTATCTGCATTGCAACGACTCCCACGGAAAGCATGGGGGAAAGCGAAGGTTTCAAAAGAAATGACGGATATGACGCTGCAGCAATCCGTCAGCCCTGCAGCATGTCGACTCGTGCCATCTCGTGCTTGGCATTCGGTGCGTAGTAACACAGTTGTCCAAATCGGATCTGTTGTTTCACCGACCAGCGACCTCGACAATGAGAAATATGATGGTGCGGCGGACGGGCCTCGAAACGACGTGGACAGACCTTTCGCGTCTAGTTGACGGGGCTACATGACCAAGTTCGCGAGGCGAGCGACACTCCGTGTCCGAGCGATAGGCAACGGAGCCTGAAGGAAACACCAAAGGCTTTCCAAGTTCTTTCTGTCAGATTCTGAGTGCAAGGCATTCCGAGAGGGGATCCCACGGCAAACAAGCATCTGGGTACGGGATGCTCATGCGACTCCTTGCCGTCCTTGCCTCTAGCACAAGTCTCGTGCAAGGACTTGTTCCATTGACCGTGCTTCGTACTCAACCTGGGGATGCGGCCTTTAGCTAAAGCTGCCACATTGCCACGAGCCACGTGCTCCTGCCAAATATGGTCTTTGCCTTTTCAGTATGGCCGCTGATGTAAACGAGCACTGCAATCTTTGTCAATCGCCTTGAGAAGCTTGATGCCCTTCCTGTCAAAGCTCCCGGGTGTGCCGACGGTTGCTTTGGCCGGTGTGCAAAGCATTGCTGTCTTGGAAGAACCTTGCGGCACGTCCTGAAAGGAAATCAGATGAACGTGTCAGCTCTGCAAAGGCATCAACTACCGACTCAACCAATGGCGGCATGGCCTTGGAAGGCGAGCAGTGTAAGCCGGATGGCAGTTGTTCAAGCCCCTGCAAGGAACTCAGTCAGACAGATTCTTGGTGGCAGCCTGATCGTAATTTATATACAAGCTGCAAGTATGCTGCAGGGCTGTTGCCTGACTAAGCATGCTGGGTCATTACGATTGTCACCAGCACCACTACCGCTGCTCCTCATAGGGCTGGGTGGCAACACCGAAATGGATTATGAATTTTGAAAACAAGCGCTGGATGGCAAACCCGCAATCCCAAAAAGAGCGGATGCACGGCAACTAAAGCCTCAAAAAGCCAAACAAGATTCCCCGTGGTTGTTTCCGCAGACTTAGCTGCATATCCCCGATGACTCGTTATTCGGCACAGCTTATTCGTATCGAGACGGAAGGCGGATGACTTGAAGTCAATCTGCCGCTACGCCGTGGCATGGTAGAACGTAACTAGCAGCAACATGACACTCGCGGACGGCAGGCGGAGAAGCGATTGTTCCCGCCATCCAGACAGCGAGCCACTTCAACAAGACGCGTGCTCACAAGTTCAAGTCCACACATTGAGCATCATTGAACTATCAGTCACAGGAGTGTGCTACCCGCGTGAATCCGACTTCGACAGATGCCAAACACGGAGACGGAGAAGTCAAAGCAAACCACTCGTTCGCGGACTGACGGTGGGCGGAAGTAGAAGCCGATTCACAAGTGCTGCAAAAGGATAACATCAGTGTGAGGAGCAGACGGAGCGTGGACTCATGACTGGGCAAACTCAAACCGGAGACCCCGCATCACAACAAATCGAAAAAGATCGAGTCGATGTCGGAAGAACGGGTGTCTATGAAGACAGCGCTTGGGACTTCGAGGGACGGGCCGGCCATCTTGGACCAGCTACAGGGCATCATTCGTGACGCGGAGACATGCACACAGTTCATGAAGGAAACACCTGCAGTTCAGGCGGTCATTCCGGGATGCAATCTCTTCCGCATAGCAAAAGAGCCGGATCCAAAATTCCAAGGGGGCTGTCACCCACGGTTTATCTGGTGACGCGGTGTGCCTCTAGAGTGGAAGAAACATCGGAAAGTGCAAGCGGAAACGCAAGTGAACTGAAAAGGCCAGCTCCATGAGAGCAACACAGTCCAGGACCGCGAGGACGAAGAGACGGTCATCGTCTGCAGGCAGATGAAACCATAAACCGGGATGCTAGCATCGCCAGAAGCTGATGCTCACAGGCATGCAGCCTTGCGACCTTGCGCAAGCGGAATTTTTTGCAATTGTCGGAAATTCGGAAACGGAAGGTCCTGTGGATGGGGAACAACGCCGGACCGGATGCCCACAAGCTGCCAAACGCAGAAAAAAAGGAATCATCTTTCACATCCAACAACTCATGAGCAAATTCGTCCACTGCTGGAAGCTGCCTTCGCCTGGAACCCGGACTGCAGTCACAATGGAGGTGTTGGATCAAAGATGACAAACTTAATCACGATCAAAAAACTATGCCTGCAGGGATCAAAAAATTAAACAGGATCAAAACAAATTGTCTCCCAGAGAAGGAGAAGATGCGCCTGCCATCGGGACGGAAGACACTTCTAAGAACAATGCATTGGCTGGAAAGCTGGTTCAGGTCGGAACGGGAGCTCTGCGGACCCAGCATTGCAGCGCATTGCTCAGCGACTCGGAATCCGAGCATTCCACGATAAATGCGGCAGAAAGCCTTCGACAGATTCGCGGAAAAAACGCAAAGATCAGCAGCACAAGCCCTGGAAACCTGAACGTGCAAAGTGGGTGTAGCACGAAGCACTACAATCCCGGTCACGAATCACGGACCTGAAGCAGAGGAACACACAAGGTACCAGAATGAGCCAGAAGAAGATTGTGCTCCAACTGGGAGCATAGAGGACTCAAGCAGAACGGACAGGATCTGACCCGCCCGGCCTGCGGGTACAGGCATGTATAGGTGAAATGACAGAGCAGGGGGCCACTTGCGAGAGCAGCAGAAATCCGTGGCTTTGCAAAGCAAAGACGAAAAAGAAACGACCCGGAACTTACCGAAGTTGCTAGCCGATGGCTGGAGCAAAAAACCTCGTGTGACAAAGGCGCGCAAAGCGAAACATAATGGGCTGCAAAGTTACATCGCTGCTCAGCCCCGACAGTCTCAGTTGTAAACAAACAACTCAAGCTTCAGACAGCTTCAGCCTAAATGGCAGCAGAACGGTCTGATTAGAGGGGCTCTGTTTGACTAGTGATACCGCATGCCAATATTGAAATGCAGGCAAGTGCGTTATATACCCTGTCAGCGTTTTGAGACTGTGCTGTTTTGCAGTGACCCAGGCGAGCCTTCTGGATAAGGTCAAACATGATGACCGAGCCCAAAGAGTGACCAATGACAGCGACCTGCAAATGATTCGGAAAGGCTTTGGACCGTCAAGAAGCAAATCAGCAGAAGCCAATCTGTCAGATTCATCGAATGAGATATCTTTCGGCATGACCGGATCCCCTAAATCATGCAGCATCAGCTCAACAGCAAGCTCAGTCCCGGCCTTCAAACGCACATGCACGCACTTGCTCAATCACATTGAGTCGAAACGCAGCTGCAATCATTTGAACCTCATGCTGTAGTGATACGCGACGCACGGCACCAACATTAGTCAATGCAGTCACAGTAAATGCCGAAGGTTGTAAACAAGACAGAACGAAAGCTCACGCAGTGGAGTGGGCATGCAGCCACCCAGAGACAGGTTCCACTAGTTGCTACGGCAGGGGTTGAACCCGAAGTGAGCATGCTTGCCAAGACATTCCGCCCCTGTCGGGAGGGTCAGAATCACTGCTCGATGTGTTTCTGCGTCCTTCGTTTCGAGTGCGTAAGAAGCCGGATCGATCCCTCCCGCCGGAACACCTGAACTCCGAGGTCTGGCGTATCCGAGCATCCTCTCCTGGTTCCTCGAGGAGGAGCGAAAACGTGAGCGTGCGGATGCAAGAGGACGGCACCCGGAAGGATTCAAGCAATGGGCAGGTACTCATTTCGCGGACCGCAAAGAATCGAGTCTAGTCTAAGCACGAAGATGCGACATCAAACTGCTCAGAACTCGTGATGCACTGCAAAACTACACAGTTCACTATACTTAGACCGGGCGGTGGCCTCTCCCGAATAGTTTGGAGTCCGGGCAGAAAACAGCTTCCAGAGCTGACCCTTAGCAAAAATGCTCTTTGGCTCATCAGTCCCAACTAACGAACGATGCAAAAAGACTGACCATAAGTACCGAGCCATCTTCTTCAGCAGCTCATCATGGATGCGCTCACGCCACTGCTCATCCTTGTCGGCCGGATAAACTTCCAGAACTTCTGTCAAGAACTCTTCTGAAAGTTCTCCGGTCCAAGTACACCATCACATCCGCCAATGCGAAGTTTGCAAAGTCGCGAAGGTGGCTCACCTGGGCACACGACTCATACTGAAAGTGTCGTGGACATGACATCTGAGCCTACCGCCGACTTCAGAGTGACATTCTTGAGCCTGTTGCCTCGTGGCTTGCAGTGCAGGTTTGACTCTGACCGTGCACTCCATCAAACGTCAGGCTGCCTATTCCAACCTCGACATGTATGGGACCATACCTGCAGGACAGTGGAAAGGTCTCCGAGACCACCAAGCGAAAGGATAAGGTCCAAGAAACCATTCCAACGGAAGGAATTCGATGCGCCCCTGCCGAGCCTGCGCATGCGGCACAGGTGGACACACCTTACCCTGAAAATCTTAAATACCAAGTGTGCATCAACTGCTTCACACCTGTTCTTTGGCTCTTTTGATCTGGTACTGCGCTGCAAGCTTGCGAACGCGTGCCACTTCCTGCGATGGCAATGCAGATGAAGTAGGAGGCACAGCAACATCCGACAGGTCCGCCTTGAAGAACTGAGAATTTGTACCTTGTTGTGCGCGATGGTACTGCCCAATGCCATGAACCACAAAGGTCAGGCACCTGTGTGTTCGTGCCAGGCACTGCGTCCCTGCCGTTTTCTCAATAACACCATCCTGTCAAAAATTGTAAGTTGTGGGCTCCACGTGTTGTGGCAGCTGCTCCTCATCGTCCTGCACGATCAGGCCGAGTTGACTAACTTGCTCCTGAATTGCAAAATCTTGCAAATCCTCCTGCCGCTCATCTTCAGCAGCAACGGTATGATACCTAAAGCCGACTTCCACAACCTCTGTCGTGCTCAGTCAAACCACTGCTAGGACGAGACACCCGCGCCACACTTGCACTGCTTCCCGTTGAGATCCACTTCTTTCAACAGCTTCCTGAATCGCAGTGAACTGCAGCTCGTGGCCTGCGGGCTTTCCCCCAATCCAACACAGTCCAAACACAACAGCGCAGGAAAACATCGCCGCGCCAGATTGAGCGGTGTGATCACCCTGCCAATGATTCTTCCGGACAGTTGTCATCTGCTACTTGCAAAGCTAAACACAGAACAAGGCAGGGATATGCCTGTTGCATTGAAGAAGCATCAACCTTGCTGTCCGATGCCCGTAAGTTGCCATCCTGAGATGACGAGGCTGGTTGGCTGGTCGCAGGCAGTGAGTACCAGAACAACGGAACGCGGATGGAAGCATGTGACTTGCTCACCAGCACACGATTCGGTGCTGAAATGTTCTGAGTGCTAAACTACAGAGTGACGCTTGGGCATATTTCCAAAGAGCATTGATGATATGGCACCTCAATCGAGCTGCAACTGCGATGAAGACCGGTCCGCACACCCTCCCTGAACACAAAGAGTTCAGGCTTGCTCCTGAATCTTCGTCAGCATCCTCCGGCGGAAGAGCCTGAAAAACTTCGCATCACAAATGTTCAGCACACTAACAAACACAACACATCGCGGATCATCGCGAAAATACTTCTGTGATTTTTTGCCTGGCCTCAAACCGGACATCATCTTTACCCCTGGCAGCACAAAGCCGCAGCTGAACGTTCTCGCAACTGTTACGAGTTACGAACCTGTTCACGGGAACAAGCAACGGAGGAAGCTCCTGTCACTGATAAACCGTCAATTCCGCAGGCCATGGATCGCGCGGTGTGTCGCAGTAGTCCTTGCCGGTTCGCAAGCGCTGAAAGGCTTCTTCCAGTCCCTGGCGGAGTCCCCAAGCAAATCTGACTTGAAATATCTTGTAATTTATGCATGCTCGGACACACACACAGAGTTAAAATTGGTTTGAACTTGGCGAAGACCAGACCTGATGACCAAGGCATAGTGCCTATTCATCAGGGAGCTTTTGACCTGTGTTTTCCTTCTCAATAATGGCAAAAGCGATCAGCTGGTAGTAACACTGCCTGAGACCTGGCAGCGCCTCACTAAACCACAACAGCAGAAAACCTTGAACCAGGCATCAGATTGCGGCAGCATGCAGTGGTGTTCCAGGCTTTGGGGAAAGTTCTGCAAGCACGGACAATCAAATCGGGGTTCTCGGCTTAGCCGCATGCCATATCCAGCAGGTCAAATCCAAGCGAAGGTCAAATGTCCAACCAGAATATCCAGGTTAACCAATGTACAGCGAAGTTTTGTAGATTATGTCACAAACAAGAAGCAGGTACGCGGTCAAGGCGTCCCCCGACCATATCGATGTGCGACTGGAGCTTCGTTGCACCAGGCCAAGCCACACATCCATGGTGCCCGCGCTGAAATCTTTCAGCTGTCCCTGTTCAGATGTGTGAGGAGAAGACCCTTGGAAACAGGGTGGCCAAACACACACACACACACCGCCGCAACGGGGTCATTGACTATCTGAAGTTGAAGCTTGTGCCCATTTGAAGTAATTGCGACTGTGGAGAACCGGTAGCGCAACTCGATGCAGTAAGCGAAACTGGCATTCTTGAAGTCGAATTCGTTGCAACTCACGTTGTACATGAACTGAACGGCAGTGAGGGGTTGATCCACATACCATCGCGAACGCTCGCAAAATTGAAAAGTAGGTGATCCGAAGTACGCACTACGCGTTGCCAGTTGTGAAGCGGTAGCACAGTCATGGTCGTTCGTGATTGGTCCACTTCCACGCTGCCCCTGAACCCAGACTCCCTGCAGCGCTTTGCACGGGGGCGGCGCATGGCCTCTGCAGAGAGCTGGTCATGGCCAGGCTACCGGCTCCCATATGAAAGGTGACATTCGCAAGCTGAGCGTAGGTGCAATGAAACGCATGAAGAACTATAGGGCAAAAACAAGCAGTGTCAGTTTCATGAGATGTGCGAAGCTACGTGTGACCGTGCCGACATCAAGCTTCCATGGGTGGTCCACATGATTGTTTCGTAGCATGACACAGCTTCTCGCTTGTTTGCGGTTATGATTGAAATTCGGGGCAGGAAGCAACAGTACTGACTAAGGCTGCTATCTGGCCGATGCCTCGAGCCGGGTCAAACACGAAGCATGAAGCGCAGCTGCAGGAACTTCTGGAAGTTAGAGGACAACCCGCCAAATGATGTGAGACCCTGGCTTGATTTTGAGTTTGCTGGCCCCAAAACGGAGATTGGCATGACTGCTCTAATCATCTCCTGCTTGAATCCACTCACTCGCATCTGTCTGGGAAGGATTATGTAGGCTCAAATCTGGTGCTGGTGTAATCTGGGGGATGCCAGAAAGGATTAAAATAATGTATTTGCCACGTTCGGATACCCCATGATGCTCTGGTTGTGCCGTGTTGTGAAAACCCCAAAACCTGAAGCCCAAAACCCTTGCAACCGGAAGCCCTAAACCGACAAATTCAAAACCCTAAACCCCAGAACTCAACAATCCAAAACTCCTAAACCCTGAACGCAGAAACCCTGAATCAAGCAAACCCTGAACCTGGAAACTCTGGACCCCCAAACCCGAAAACGCGTGAAACCCGGAGCCCAAAAACCCTAGATTCAGAAACCCAAAACCAAGGGACTCCAGAACTAGGAAACCCTAAATCCCGAAACCTAAACCCAGAAACCCTGAACCCGGAAACCCTAAACCGCTCAACTCGAAACCCAAAAACCATGCACCCAGAAACATAAAACAAACCTAAAGCCATAAAAAACCTTGAGCCCAGAAACCCTGAGCCCCTAAACCTATCAATTTTGAACCCAGAAACCCTACGCCCTTAAACCATGGGATGGAAATTTATAATGTTTAAGGTGTGACCTCTCGAGGAAAAGCCTTTCAAACATAGAGAAGCCGCTAATTGGGAGCCCACAGCCAGAATTCGGGGGGTTGGTACCGCTAGGGTTCCGGGAGGGCGTCTCTAGGCATACTAGTTGGTCAATGGATATTCGGTTCTGCGCCGTAAGTTGACCCCTGCGTTTTTAGTTTTTTTCTGCCTAGCAATCCCTGACATGGTTCTTGTGCATCAGCCCTTAAGGCGAAATGCACGATTTTTGCAAGTGCGGATTCATTTCGTGAAGCTCTGCATCCGTTAGGGCTCGGCCACAGAATCTGAAAATTGAGTAACCGTGTAGAAGACGCCAGATTTAGCTTGAGAAACGCAACAGCCTTTGGATGTAAACAGGGACAGAAAAAACAAGTGCATCGGCTTTTACTTTCAACGCCGAAACACACGATTGCAAGGTCATCGAACCGGATAACAATGTTTGAAGACAGGAGCCGTCGCGAAGTTTTCCGAAACACGGCTGCGGCACTGGAGCTGGAAGTACAGGAAGCGGGGGAGGTGGAAGTATGAACTCGTCCAGCAGGGTTATGGGATCGTGCTTCATCAATCGCATAAGTGCTGGAAGCACCAAGGCATCAACGACCACGGCTGCTTCACGTGGCCCTGTTCTTGGAAACAACGCTGCTACATGAAGGGTTCTGATACCATCGCGTTCCGCATGTGTCTCTGCAAAGCATGAGCATTTTGTAAGGCGCCCGCGTGTATATAGATGGAGCCTTGCATGCTTTGGTCTGTCGTTGCGTTCGGGTGAATGACCGGTGTCACCGAAAACATGAGTGAGTGAGAGCATAGAAGCTACACGCGAGTAAGAATGTACGCTACTGCGAAAAGGTTTAGTACAGCAGGAAGCTTCAGAACGCGAATGCGGTCGTGGTGGATGCCGTGGTGCTCACGGGTCATCAGCAAGTTACGGCCTTGATACTCATAGATCAAGGCCGCCCACTTCTCCCGATCACCGTGTTTTGGTTTGACACCTCCACGCTTTCGGATCCAGCGTTTCATGACCGCCCATTTCGTTTCGATTGGGTTGGTGGTGATCCCATTGGAATTCACAATCTCGCCCTCGCTGTGGTTGACCACTTCACGTGGAAGGGTGCGGGTGGTCAAACCCGTTTCCTGACGGTAAGCCTTTAGGGACGAGACGGTGGCTTTCCACGTATCGCTCACGAAGGTATCCCCTGAGCGCAAGCCCAAAGCCCGAATCTTCCGAGGCTTGCCATCCAGAGCCTCTGCGGGATGCTCAAGGATGCGGAAGAGGAAGTGGGTTTTGGTGTTTGTTTTCCAGGACGGCACCTCAAATCCAGATGTGGTCCTTCTGAGGACGACCGTACTTGGAGAGTTTCCCTTGTTTCTTTTTGTTGAGGAAAGCTTCATCTGCTGTGAAGATCCGCTTCTGGTTCTTCTTCAAGGTGTGCTTTTGAATAGCTGCGGAAAGTCTTTTCAGGACGACGGTGGTTGGGCGCTTCTGGGTGGCTGGGCGCTTCCGGGTCGTGTTGCTCGCTGGTTTCTTGTGGGAAATGCGACATCGCATATGAAGCTGCATTTCCATGTCCTTGAGCCCTTGAAGAAAGTGTTGTTAAAGCCGCTGTCAAGTTGCAGTTTGGCCCAGTTGCTGACGACCTGCTGGAAGGAGGCAAGCCAGCCATCTATGGTTTCATGATGGCGGTCATGTAATTCACTACAGATGGTCGTGCGGGAGTAGTCTTTCACCCACATGACCAAGGCATCCAATTTGTCCAACCAAAGTGATTGGTATTCCCCCTTGAAGAAACCGACGGCGGCCGCGTTATGTTCCTTGCCATTGCAGCGAGGACACCCGCAGTGATCCGGGTGCCGGATCCAAAAAATTTTAATCAGGATCAAAAAGAAATTTAATCACCCACGGATCAAAAAAACTTAAACAGGATCAAAAAAAACTATGTGCCCGCGTCCTGCTATATACAGTAAATGCTGATTCTCTATCCTGCTTTAATTACACAGGATGCTCGCGGCGCGCGACTGCCGCTGCGGCGCGGTGCATAGTTTTCCCGGGCGTATCATTTACAACGGATTCGTCTGCCGCACGCGTTCGAGGCCGTGATTCCTGCCCGAAACGCGCCAGTACTTCGCGGAAAGTACTTTCGTGATGGTCTGGGAAGCGACTTCGTCGTGGTCTCCATTGTGTCTGAATCCCGCCAATATTTGGGGGGCAGGGCCTTCGAGGCCTGCTTTCAATGAGCCAGTACTTCAGGGAAGCATTTCGGTAGTTTNTCTCCTGCTTGTCACTTACTGTTCTCTTTCCTGTCCATGGTCGTTGTCGTCATGGTCGGTGTGGTCGTCATTGCTGAATGGAAACATGGCACGCTGGAGAAACACACATAGCAATAGTAATCGGAATAGTAATAGTAATAGCAATAGCAATGATAATAGTAGTAGTAGTAGTAGTAGTAGTAGTAGTAGACCGCGCCCCCAGGCGCCTGGTGTTAACCTCTGTTTTTTCTGCGTTTTTGGGCGTTTTGCAGTTGTGCCCGGGGGGGAGTGGGGGGGGGCTGATAACGACATGGTTGACCGCAAGCAGTAACGCAGTAGCGCCGGTAGCAGAAGCAGTACTAGGATGCTTGTGACAACGTGTCTTGCTCCACATCCTTGCGCAGCATGTTGTACAAAGAGCACAAAAATGCTGCAAATACCAGTGTTTTGGGCATGATCGCCAACGGCAGTGACATGAACGTTAACCTGACCATCTTCATCATCATCCTCATAACCATCATCCTCGCCATCTTCAACATCATCCTTAACCTGACCATCTTGTTCATCATCCTCATAATCATCATCCTTATCATCATCATCATCATCATCATCAAGCGTCTCGGCCCGACTCCCTTTAGCAAGCCTGCAGTGCCCCACGCGATGCAATGCTGCGCTCTAATGCTGAGCCTAGTGAGCATAGCTCTGATCGCCTGCACAGCTCTCTGCGCTCAGACTTCCCTGTGGACCATCTTACAGAGGACGAGCAGTCAGGCACCGAACCTGACTCTGACCCAGAGTCCCTGGCGCCAGGCCATCCAGGCATCCTAGAATTTCAGAACATCATGCTCCAGGAGGTTTGCTGGTTCCATCGCAGCGCTGCCCTATGCCTCGACGCTCCAGATAAACGGACATCGTCGGCAAGGATTGCTGCCATGCACAGCAGCAGCACAACATGGATGCTGATGAAATTCTCCGGCTCAGCCTGCCCAAGCTCGATCCTGAGCCTACAGCGCAACTGCAGCATGACTATCAATACATGTCAACAGCCCTTCGGCGCCCGCTGCCTCGCAATGACCGCCAGTGGATCCGTGCTACAGTCACGCAGGAGGACATCCTCACCAGACAACAGGTCTCGCAGGCTCTCTGCCTCCTGCTGGTACGTGTCTTCTCTGTGTAACTTGCCACCGCTGCCAAGGCCCAGCACTTCGCCAGGCTGGCCACAAACGTGGTCAAACCTTTGCTCTACCAGCCAATGCCCTTGGCTCTATGGCCCCTGCTCTCCACCGAGGCACAGGGGAAAATGCAAAACTGGTACACTCAATATGAGCGACACAAACGACTCAATCCGGGCGTGCCTGAGTTCCTTGTCGACCCCAACCTCCTTGACAACGTCGACACGCAGCGCTCCCAGGTGGACAATGAGCCCTCCAGCTCCTCTGGTCTACCACGCCCTGCAGCTGCGACTGAGCCATCCAGCTCCTCTGGTCCACCACAGTCAACTACGCCATCCAGCTCCTCTGGCTTGCGGAGACCGTAGACTTTGGAGACGCTGGCGCATCCGTATATCTTCAGTTCGTCGCAAGCTCAAAAGACGGCGCGCAGGGACACCCACTACTGAGTCAGGCCTTGTACAATTACTTCGCGGCTTGCACAGGAAGGGCACAGGCTATACTAACTTCTTTTCGCGAGCGGACCGCCCCGGTCCCAAGTCCGGGGTCGATGACGATAACACCTGCCCCATCATACAACACAAGGTCATCGAAGACGTGAGAGTTGGGGGTTTTGAGGGTCGTCTTCCCCCTGAAGCAGTACGCTTATCTCCTCGTTGCGTTGAAGTTGCAAACCATTACGACCATCTCCGAGCTAAAGCCGAGTCCCAAGGAACGGTCCCTGCTCTCTCCCCAGATAATGCACCCTATGATCAGCCTAGCACAGATTGGCACCCACGTATTTTAGCAGGACAGCCCACGGTAGTCAGAGGGCACTTGTGCCGTATCCTGCAAGGCATGCTGTTCTTGCTCAATGCACCACGAAGCACCGCAGCTCCAGCCAATGGTCCTGGAGGAAGCTTGTTCACAACCAAGCCTCCACACATTGCACCCTCCCGACTAGCTAAGAGGTCCTACAAGCGAGCCCTTGCCCGCCAACAGCGCACTGGGTCAGCTTGGTATACAGGATGCCGATACCCTCTAACACATCGCCCAGAGCCCAAGCTCGACGTTATCCTTCCCGATCCGCCTCCGATTGGTCTTGCTGCCCTTCGCTTTGAGACTTTACTACAATGGCTAGAAGAGCACACCGCGGAGCCATGCATTGTATGCCTGCAAGAAACTCATTGGACCATTTCTTCTGAATTCCAGCGAGGTTCTTGGTCTCGCATCTCCAGCAGTAACGGCACTAGCCACAATGGAGTCCTCACCATGATTCGGTTTCCGGGTGTAGATCCAGGATATCCAGGGTCCATTCAACACCTTGAACTCCACCTGAGCCCCCCATTGATGTCCTGAATGTGTACCAGCATGCCTGGAAACCGACCAAGCAGGCATACCAAAATCAGGAGCAGGACCCTGTTGAGCTTCTGCTGCAAGACCGCGCGCTGATTTGGCAACACATGCGGGCCTGGAGTGCGTCCGTGCCACAGCGTAATCGCATGATTGTAGCAGGGGACTTAAGTCCTCACACCCCCATGCAAGCACCCAGCAAAAAGACCAACGCACCTTTCAAGGTTTGCTTCAGGGCCTAGGACTAGTTGCAGCCAACACCTGGGGCCGCTCCGGGTCTGCATCGCCACTTTTGTGAATCACCGCAACCAGTCGGTGCAAATTGACTTTGTGTTGCTGCGTCAGCCATGCAATGTCCCCGCTCTACGGACGACGGTCCTTAAAGACTCCCTGATAGTCGCAGACACAGGCATGCGCCACTTTCCCATCAACCTGTGCATCCCCAAGCCCCAGATCCCTAAGCGACCCAACAAGAGCCCCAACCTTACTTGCAGCTGCTGCAATTGGTACATTGCAGGATAAGAGCATCTGTCGCGCTTTTGTAGCTGCGTAGTAGCTGACGTGGCAGGCAGACTTGCGGAGCCTGGTGTGCGGGCAAAAGACATCGACAATGTCCTTCTCCAATCCTATCGACCCTACCATGCTCCCAAACCCACACTTGTGCAAACGCCCGGCTCCGCTACCAATCTGGAAGCCTACTGGCGGAGCAAGCGTGTGCTTCGAGATGCCAGATCTCTGCTACAAGCCCGCATGTACAATGTCAGCTGGACTGACCGCCTTGCCTCGGTCCGAGCTTTGCCCTCTGCCAGCAGCAACATCACCTGCCTTTTGCGTGCATGGCAAGCAGCTGTCAAATACCAGCGAACAGCCAGAGAGCTCAATAGGAAAATCCGTCAATCCAAGAGAATGCAAGCGGAGGGCATCATCGCACAGGCCCAGGCTGCTGATCGCAAAGGACTTACGTATGTTTACAAGGTAATGCATCGTAGCACTTTTAAGGACCCTAAACGATCCATACACCTTAAGGACCCCAAGCAAGGCCTACTAAGTCCGCGGCAAGCCCTGCAAACTATCACTGACTACTTCAGCAAGCTTTACCAATCCCAAACCCGAACCCCGTCCCAGAGCTTTCAGCTGACGGAGCCCTTGCACATCTCTCTGTCGGAGATAGAGGACGCCATACGCTCGATTTCTCAGCGTAAGACCCTTCCGAAAGGGCAAGCTCCAGCAGTGCTCTGGAAGCATTGTCGGTCAGCTGTTGCTCCTGTCCTTCACAGAGACTTTGCAGCCAGGTTTCAGCCAGGCCTCATACAGCTTCCCACCTCTTGGAATCGAGCATTCATTGCCCTACTCCCTAAACCCAGAAAGCCGCCCTGTACCCCTGAGAATTTAAGACCCATCAGCATCTTACCAGCCGTTTCTAAACTTCTCGCCAGAATCTGTGCCCAAAGAGTTCGCCCCCCTCTTGAACAGGAGCTGAGAAATCAGCCCCAGTACGCTTATCTTGTAGGCCGCCAAACTCTTGATGCGATAGACCGTGTCTTCAGTCATTGTCATAGAACCCGTCAGGCTGTCTCCAATCTGCGACCCTCGCCTTCTGCTGCTCCCCACAGGTCCCGAGTCCCTCTGCGGGGGGGTCCAGTTATCACTGGACCTCAGTAAGGCTTTTGATCGTCTCCCGAGGTCCAAGCTAGAAGAAGCCCTCCAGAGGATCAATGTACATCCTGATCTCATACAACTTATTCTCTATAAGGACGACTATACATCGGAAATTCACACCAACTCGGGCATTCGGCAGGGCTGTGGGCTTGCGCCATTGCTTTGGACAGCCTATACACTTTTAACCCTGGAGACTGGAGACATTTCTCACCAGAGATCAGCTGACCGCCTTTGCTGATGACTATCATGTCTCCTGGGAGATTGAATCATGCAAATTTCCACTGATAAGACGGTGGTTCTATTGCTCCTCGGAGGCCGCTCAGTCAAACAAGCACTGCAAGGCAGAGTCCTTCGCGTCAAGACTGACCGATGGTTGCAGATACCTACAATCGCTGGGGCCATCAAGCTCCCTATCAGAAAAGAGCATACATACTTAGGCACTATCATTGGCTACGGCAAATTTGAGAGATCGGCAGTTTCCTACCGCGTGCAACAGGCTTGGCACACCTTCAACCGTCTGCACGGCATTCTAATCTCCAAGGCCCTGCCGCTGTCAACCAGAGTTCGGCTATGGCTCTCGTGCGTTGGCTCCGTCCTCCTGTACAGTCTTCCAGCCACCATGCTTGACACCAACTCAGCCAGCATGCTGCGAACGCAGGTTGTCAAGCAGCTCAGGCGGGTAGCCAGGAGTCCAGCACACATCACACATGAATCAAATCAGTCCCTGCTTGACAGGCTAGGTACCCCCGATGTCACTGAGTATCTTGCAGAGCTTACCCGTCAAAGAGTTGGCCAGGCTGAGAAGACCCTTGGTCACCTGCATGCAGCAGCTGTCGCAAACCACTTGAATCAACTGACATCCAATCATGACCTTCATGCACAACAGTCTGCCCCTACCTCTACCCAACTTACGGAAGTCACGCAGATCCCTAAACATCCTACATCATGCCCTCATTGCGGAATCATGTTCACCAGCTTACACGCTGTACGCACACATATAGGGAAGTCTCATTCCGACTTGAGCCGTGCGATGACCAAAACCACGTATGCAGAACGATCGTTCAGACATACAGCTTTTATGCAGTATGCCAAAGGAGGCCAACCGGCCTGCAAATTCTGTAACAAACGCTTCTCCAGCTGGAGAGCGTTTATGGGACATTTCCACCAGCAAGCGTGCCCTCTTATGTTTGAACGATCGCACCCTACAGGGCAGCTCTCCGGTGCAACTGACACTCTCGCTGAAGGGGCGCTCGCGCCGGGGAGTGCTTCAGCTCCGGAAGCTTTGCCATCCACTTCCCTGACTGATGACATTCCGCTGATGCAAAAACCCGAAATTCAACTTGCAGCAGTGCAGAGCCCGCTCAAGGATCTCCCAAAGCTTATTCGAGATGAGATAAATGCAGGACATTGCCCCGCCTGCCGCTACAAATGTGTTTCCAACCGATACCTTACCAGACATGCCCAGCAGCAGCACTCGACCTTCCGACAGGCCGAATCCCTTGTGCGCCAGTGGGCTTAAGGCCGCGGTGGAGTAGGCCAGCCTTGTCGCTGGTGCCTGGAACCTTACCGGCAGAGCTCTCAGGCACACCAAAAAGCGTGCCCAGTTCTATGGGCGTGTGGCCACATAATCAATGCCTTTATCCAATTTGGACTCAGGTCAAGCTTCGCTCTCTCGGTATGGTGGAGGACTCGGAACTACTTCGAGCCCGCCTGGAACTCACCCAGTTCGAGGGACACTTTCGAGATGCTCAGGCCCCAGCGCAGGAGTCCCGCGAAGCGCCTCCCTTCTCGGGCCAGGCAGTGGGATCCAACGATCTGGACCAGGCCCGCGAGTCTCAGGCTGCCAAGGAAGCGACGGCAATGGACGACCGGACTCAACCCAAGCGGGGCACTCGCCAAGGGCCCTCCCACCAAGTGGTCCCGTCCGGGGGGAAAGGCGAGGGCCACGGCGAGCAGGACCGCGACAAGGAGACGGACAAGCACCTCATCCAGGAGGACGATCCTCAACAGACCCGGCCCTCACGAGTTCGCTTTCCCAGCCGCGCGAGGGACAAGGACTTGAGGCTTTCTTCCAGGTCCCAGAAAGACGAGGACAACAAGTGAGTGGAAGGGATGGGGCGGCTGGGGCCGCAAGGACCGCATGGACGACAAGGAGCTGCGGGAACTCATGAAGGAGTTGTGCCGCCTATAGTGCTGAGGCTGCAAGCAACGCAGCATCGGCTCAATATCCTAGGCCCACCTTTGACCTGCCACCTGTCAGCAACAGCGAACATGCAACATACTCGGCTCAACAGTTGAGGATGTGACAATCCATCACTTGCGGAACATCAACCCAGCGTTCCAGGTTGATGTCACTACTCTGATCGAGTGTCTTCGTTGGGTAGTCACTCGAACAGCATGCACCACTCCCCTGCCGAAACAAATGACCTTGCGCTTCATGAAATTTCAAGTGCAACTGGAGAGTAACCTCCCCTAGCCCATGAACCAGGACAGTCCAAACACACACACGCACACACACTCTCTCTCTCTCTCTCTCGCTAAACAGATTAGACAGGGAAGGGAAAGGAACTAGCCTCGCCGTCTTCCTCATCGTAAGGGGTCCAGGCACCTCTCCGCCCTCAGTTTTGGCGATGCTCCATTGCACAATCTTGGCAAACACTTTCAACGGCCTCGAAACCAAGAACTGCGGATGACTCGCCGATCAGGCTCGTCCCAGTAAACGGCCCTTCAGAGTCTTGCACAGTTGCATGCGGGATCCCATGTGTCGCTGCAGCGTACCTCAAGACTCTTCGTTCCAGTTCGACATCGTATCTTCCTGAGCTTGCATGTCAAACCTGTTTGCACTGCGGACAACATCTCCCGCATGTGAACGCCAAGAGCATGGCCATGATCAATAGGCACTGATGCAGGCAGCCCCTGAATATGCGCAACTGACTGCCTCATGCTGACAAGACGTAGGCTCACAGCATCGGCTCGCCTTTCCGTTCTGGCTTTGGGTCAAAATGTCTTCAAGTCGTGCAGAATCCGAAGGATGGAGCGGGACCCACCTACAATAGGAGACAGGAAAGCTCTGATCCTGCTGAGACTTCAGAAACCTGCGGTCTGACGGAGAGCTGTCCAGGTCCTCCTTCAAAGCTTCAGACACTCCAAGAAAACGCATCTCCGCGAGTGTGGTGCCAGGGTCCTGCGCCAGCCATAGGTATGGTGATTTCGGGCCTCACGGACACGGGTCTGATCGACAGCCACACTCTTGAGCAACAACTGCAGAACAGCAAGTACCACGTTTTCCTCCAAGCGCACCGTGGTTTTCGCTCGATGCTAAAACTACAGTTGTGCCTCCCATATTATGACAATGCTCAGAACACGGATCCTATGGCATTGGGGTCGTCGACCGTCTCACAGATGTAACCACCTGCCAGGCTCCGCACGGCTCCCGCAGTTGCCTATGAAAAACTCATGATTGAAGCTGAGCCGAATGCCAAACACCATCAGGAGCGAGATGCACAACACGCTCTGGCGAATCGAAGGTCTCTTTGTACACTGCCATTGCCTGAGTACCCCATGAGTGCATCTTGAAAGCATTAAGGAGCTAGTTTCATGTTTGTCACTGCGTCGAAACGGCTCAGGCTTTGTCCACGGTAGGAAACATCCAGCTGAAGTCGTGACCTGCCAAAAAACCGTGCCATCATCACATCACTTTCTTCATCAGCTCACAGCCCACCTGACAAGATGCCACCGACACGAACCTTTGACTTCCATGCTGCCACATCGTCGACTACGGCCTGCAACTTCAGTCCGGCTGCCATCCCGACACCAAATTATGGAAGCGTGCCTGAAAATCATGACGGGCATCGAGGAAAACCATGTCCAAGGATCCATCAGCCTAAGGGCATGGGACCGTCAACTTGCAGCTTGGTTCAGTTTACGCTTCCGGTCTGAACGGCACGTCTGAGGACAGCACAACATGCAAGGATGCATTCATGGAGGTACTTCGATAAAGGACGAACCGACCTTCAAGACAACGCACCAAGAGCAAGAAATTGAGCCGGAGGATCAGTGCATAGCGACTGCCGAAATTGCAAATCATATACACGTATGAATGCATGGGTCTAGTGCAATCTGGAATCAAACGTCAAACAACTAGCTCAGGTTCACTTTGTTGCATTCAAACTCGCCTGAATCATGGAACAGCGACAAGCGATGGATCACGTCATGGAAGAGTGCATCGTTGTTGATGTATGGATCTACACCTTGGCATCAGCAGACTCCGACTCCGCCTGCTTTTCTACGACGGAACAGAAATCCAAGACCTCAGCCAATGTAGGACAGCAGCGGATTGCGCTCCAACAGCCGCTGGCTGGTGTTAGCAGCCTGTTCCAGTCTTGGGACCCGTGCTTTTGCGAGTCATGCCACGAACACTCTCACACTCCAGCCTCCACGCCAACTTCTGCCATTACAACGGCTTGCTTGGAGACTCCCAGTAGATCTAGCCTAGCGCCACGGGTCTCAGCACACAAAGCCTCGACTGCCATCGACAAGCCCACTGTTGTCTTGGAGCTCAACAAGTGGGTGAGTGCGTCCCATCGTTTTCCCGGGATCTCGTGAAAGACCTGAGCTCGAGACAGCTTGACAGCGATGTTCGGGCTTTGTACATAGCCACGGCACGACTCGAATGGAGTCAACATCGCCATAAAGCTCATGAACGAAGTTTCGCCCTGCCACTCGTCCTGGGCTTCAGCAGACTACAACGGAAGCTTGAACCTGGAGGAGATGATCAAGATCTGAGGACCCGTCCATTGTGATCAAGTTGAGCTAAGTGAAAATTCAACAGCAGTGTAACCGAGACCTTAGATGCAACAGCATGACACACTTCCATCAATCAGTCTTCCGGGGCGATTGCATTCTCGATGAGAAGTTGTAGCCTCCGGGCCAAGGCTGCCGCCTTTCTTCGAGAACATGTTCGGTTGACTGTATTGAAAGTTCAGCAATACCTTGTCACAGCACACATGACACCAGACCACGAGCCCTGATCGTGTTCATTTACACTTGCCTGCACTTAAAAACTGCCAAGAAATGATCTCACACTTCACACCACTGCTCTACTTGATGCTGCTTTCGAGAAAGACTGAACTGCTTGCCGGGACCAGGATGCTCTGCTGATACGGCTATCTTCAACAACGAACAACATTAAGGCCGTATACCTACGAGGGATTCTGTAGACCGTGCAGAGCCACATGTACAAGGGCGGCAGTGCCTTTTTGACGGCTCGTTGGAAGATGCATCCTAACGGTCCTGACCAGTGAGGCGAAAAGATTTTGTGGCTTGTCCGTGTGGGTTCCAGATGGCTCCAGACAGTCTTCCTATGGTGGAAGAAACAAAGCACGGGGTTGTGACGTTTGCATTCTGCGCACTGTCGTTGCACATTCTTCTGATCTCCCGGTGAACAAAGACCTTGGCCTGTCACCTCCACAGCCAAAATTAGCCGGGCCAAGTTGGAAAATCCAACTGACCATGCTTGTGACGCGTCCAAGAAACACTTACAAACTCGCACTGCACCCCAACGCCTCTAGAACAACGCATTTAGGACTTCGGTCTGAAGGACGAAGCGGCCAAGCCATGCCCTCACCTCGCATTAACGCGCCACGTGGTGGATCCGTGAATACTCTGTTGTGGATAAGTGGATAAACACCAGACGCCAAGTGCTGCACTTAATCGTGTTCCGGGAGAGGAACCACAAACTGCAGGCCAGACACAACGTGGTCAAAAACGAAATCAAAGTGCAACGAGAAAAGGAGTGCAAAGGAGAAGTGTTTGGTATGTTCAAGCAGGATGACTCCCATTGAGACGAGCAACCCTGCCCCACACCAGTCCAATCTCCGCAGACCAAACAAAGAGCTGGGACTCCAACGGTTAAAGAACCGCTAGCAGCTTACAGATGATACATGGTGATAACATGTGTTGTCTGTGACTCAGGTCACACATAAGTCAAGCAACAGCTTCCAGCAAGCGGTCTGCACTCAAACTTTCGCCCTGGACCTTGGCCAGCAAGGCAAAACATCCGGCTTAGAAGTTGCTGGACACATGGCCTCGCCGAGGATATCTAGCACATGTCGAGCATGCCGTCGCAGAACGGCTCTCGTTGTGTTTGCATAGACCTGCTTTCACCGTTCAACCTCTGCGCTGTGGAGAAGACACACCCTGAGAACCTGACAGGAGCCTGATGCAAATCTGGCGGAGAAACCCCTTCGGAGTTTTTGAACACCTCATCTCCACATGTGCACATTTCCACATTAATCTGTTCTCTCAGAGCTGACGCGAATCATTTCACAGTTCGTGGCAAGTGATGAGACTCTGTCCACGATCCTATGCAGAGGACCTTGGACAGCACAGAGAACTCGTTTTCATCCTCTTGTGTCGACACCTTTCCAACAAGCTTGACCTCAGGCACATGAAACTTCTCACTCGGCTCTTTAAGCCATGCTTCGTAAGCGACTGAGATGACAACCCCCAAGTCGAAAACTGCAAGAAATAACTCCTCGAGACAGATCGAAAATGGATCATGTAAAGAGCGCAAGACACGTGCGTCCTGCACGTGGCCACATAGATTCTTGAAGGGAGCCCAATCAGTCTCATTCGCATAGACCTGCAGACAATCTCAAGCCACCCTGCAACTGCCCATCGGCTTTGCCCTGTGGCCTCCACCGGTGTCGAGGAGTCAATGTTGTCACAAATGACGCGATTGCAGTCAGCGTCCTCAACCGATGCAACGACAGCGAGAGTCTCAACGACCCAGCGCGTCCTCGAGCAAGTGCTGTCGCAATCGCCCCAAACACGACAAGCCTCTCGTGTCGTTCGAATCGATGCCGGAGGCCAGGATTGCACTGAGAGCCCTGCTCTGGAGACTCAGCCCCTCCCCGGGTAATGCACCTTGACATGTCTGATCTCATTCAAATTCTAGCCTCAAGTCTTGGGAGCTTGGCATTCGTCGATGTGAAGCGGGTATCTGGACTCGAAAGCGCCGTCTGGGTATCTGAAGGTGCACATTCATACATGGCCAGCAGATCAGCAGGACCACCGGCCTGAGAACCGCAGAGCAAGGCAGCACCAAAGCAGCCACCGCCAGATACCAGAAACGCCTTCGTGAAGCTGCGCTAGGGTTGCCATCGCGCCCAGTAACCATGGCCCCGTGAATCGCAGCAGTACATTGAGACCACTGATGACGAATCTGTCAAAATTTGACAGCACAAACACACAACAGAGGATTGTCCAGCGCTGTAGCTTAGTGAACATGCTACATGTTAAAGAACATTGCTTCCAGCAAACTGTTAGCATACTGGCTTCCTTCCGTAGTGCTTGCCTAGAACATGAGCTTTGGTTCTGCGATCTGCGGTGGAGTTGTACTCGTGGAATTCCGACGCGGCATCTGAGCCCTTGAAGCACATGAAATTCTGTCTGTCTGGACCCACTGTGTGCATGCTCGGGCTGGCGCCTCCTTGCACCATGACATCGTCGATGGCTTTGAAGATTCACGAAATCGCCATTCATGCCATGGCCAGCATGCCAAGCTGGCTCTAGAGATGCGCACAAAATAGCTACGGCGCTGTGACTGCTATTGACTGCTATGCACTGATAAACTCTCGTCAAATTGCTTATTGCTGCAGTTCTACAGCTCAGCACAACGATGCATCTTTGCTCTGTCGCATGGGCCAAATGCAGCTTGACTCACATCGGTGCAGAAGTATCAAACTCTTCTCTGAAGACTGATCCTCAGCAGAAACTGACCGGCACTCAGACTAGATTTTCTCGCAAGTTGTACACATGAGGGAGAAATTCATCAGTGAGAACAAGCAGCATCAGCACAATGCTCCAATGCCTTTGCATGCATCAAGCCTTTGGTCTGAATACATGCCTCTGCCTCTGGTGGTCTGAGAACCTCGCAAGGAACTTTGCAGACGGACTGGCAGCTTCTTTGTCTTCTTCTTCTTTTTGCTGTCCTGCAGAATGTCACAAGCTGTGCTGACGATGTTGTGCACGTTACACTACCGTACTTCTGGAGGGGTGATTTCATGCCCGCTTGCTTCTTCTGCAAAAAAAATATGGCAAGCCGGCAATACGATAATCTGGCCGCCCATTCGTATTAGCAGGATCTTTTCCGCAACTTTGCACACAAGCCTTGAGCACGAAGGTGGTACAAGTGTCATGGAAGACGACTCAAGATGACGGAGCTTCTTGACATTTCTTGACCTTATGAATTGGGTTGCCGGCTTGTCCTGCTTTCACAACGCTTCATACTATTTGATCCATGCAAGCAGGCGGGAACTTTGGCTTCTTCGCAGCTGCTGCAATCGCGCATGCTGACATGGAACATAAAAGTCCTGAACAAGCGATTCTGCGATAGTAGCACGATGGCCGTGACACTCCATCTGGCCCCTTCGTGTGGCACGCGCCCGTTCTCCTTCGCAGCAACAACGTGGGCTCGCAAACAATCTGGCAGGGCACATCCGCGCCTCGGCCGGACAAGATACAACAACGAGTTCTGCTCGCAGTTTACGCGAACCTCCACCAGATCAAGGACCTCAAGCATGCAAGCTTTCTCACGTCTCAACATGGCTGCAGGAAGCCAAGAGTTTTCAGATAATCTAGTCACACTTCACACGGTCTTGGCCAACCTTTGAGGACATTCACACAACAGGGGGGGTACTGTAGGAGTGATAGCACAAAAACCCTGAAACGGAAACACTACACTCTCGGCAGAAGCCCCGCTCCAAACACAGCGCGCCTCAACCCTCCCGTCCGAATTTCACCCGGACCATGGGACATGCGCAATTCATCGCAATCTTGGCCACGTGCATCACCAGACGTGCTGCCTTTTATCCAAAGTTGATTTCGAGATGTGCTCCTGGGCGAAACACATTGAAATCAGAAGGTCGGGTGCCTGGGCTCCGCAAAAGCAGTCCATAGAACACAAACTCTGCGATGTAGAGTTTCCATTAAAGCCTCGACACAGGGGGCCCAAATTCGTTTGTTCGTATGCTGGACTTTGTGCAGTTGGATAGTCCAGATAGAGCTGCACTTCAGAGATGAATGGATTTGCAGCAAAGCTGGCCTGCTCGTTGGCGAAAGCTACGATGAGCACCTGTCATACTTCGGCAACTGAGCTGACAAACAATGCCACGATCCTGCCTCTTTGGAGTCAGCGCTCTGCACCGCCACCTGCTGGAGTGACAAGCTGCTGAACTGTGGAAGGAAACCGTGCAGTAGGCGCCAGGCAGGAATCACAGGCGACTCGCACGAGGACACCTTGCATGGCATTCGACATGCTGAAGTCCATCGCAACAAGCGAACCGGCACGATTCGAAAACGAGCCTTCTTCAGCTTCTCCCAGTCCAGGTTAAGTATCTTGCCCTGTCACACCCCCCCCTCCTTGCATATCACAATCTTGCAGCACACAACACCAAAAATCAAGCTAAGTTTCGGAGCCTCTTCCACCTCCTCGTGGCTTGCCATCGGCGCGAGCTTAGCTTCAAGCGCTGGTGTCTTTACTCAAGGCTGCTGCTTTAAATGGTTTCGAGATCTGAACGTGAAACCAAACCAATCTTCGAAACCTGTTGATGCCTGACAGCTGCCTTTCTGCAGAAATCCATGTCGGATTTGACATCGCAGCAGAACTGCTGCATAACTCCGTAAGCCTCTTCACCTATATATCGCTGCCGCATAAGTACGATTCGTTCGAAGTCGCTCAACGTCGCCACTGTGTGAAGCAGCTTGGGCTGTTCTGATGTCACTTTTGACTTGCGTAACTCCACTCTCTTTCACTGGACTCGCAGCACATGTTATGCCACGCTTGGACGCAATGACACGCTAGGATGTCCTCTTTGAGGATTTCGATCTAGAGCTCGTCCTGGCATGTGCCCATGAATACACAAAGCCGCCGGCAGTGCTGCCTGCTAAGCCTATCCATCCTAGCGCCGTTAGATGCGCCCCGAACAGCAGCATTCCGACGACGGTGGACAGAATCCCTTTTGAGGTACCCGCCACTGCTGTGGCAAGAGGGGAGTTTTCCGCGGTGCACCAGAAAGTTGAGAAATTCAGCACAGCACCCAGGAATACATACGGCAGCATGAAGTGCAGAAGATTAAATACTTCCCCCGGGCCTTGGAGAAATGTTGCAACGCTGGGTAATTCAACAGCCGTCAGCGGCACAAACAGGATAGAATTGTAGAACGCAGTATAGAACACCAAGTCCATTGAAGACAGTCCGGCTCTGTCTTGAGCATTGCGTGCCAGCACAAGGTATAGAGACTGGCAGCCAGCTGCCAGCAAGGCAAGCATGTAGCCGGCGAGGTCAAAATCCAAATCGCCGATACCGGTGACAACAGTACCAGCAGAAATCAATGCCACTCCCAAACACTCCCATGCATCCGGGCAGGTGCCGCGGATGAACCAGTCCTGAACCATGGCATACACTGGCTGCAATCGCTTCAAGATGTTGTAAACAGGTAAGCTGGTGCGTCGCATGGCGATGAAACTCAGGTACATGTTGAGGGCCTTGGCAACCGTAGCCAAAGGAAGATGCTGCAATACTCTCCAACTCCATGGCTGGTATCCACCTGTCAGGGAATCATCAGCAGAAGCACACTGAATCATGCTCCAGGACATCATGCAAAATCAGGAATGACAAACTAGTTTGGGAAACTCTGACCTTGGTATGCATACAAAGCCGCAACAGTAGCCAAACACTCAATCAGCAATAACAAGCTGGACCCTGGGAACTGCCAAGCAGAAGCAGCATATTTCGTCAAAGACGTCATAGCCAACGAGCTTAAGACGTACAAAGCCACCGAAATAGACTTTGTCCTTTCTGTTGGAAGCATCGATTTCACGGTGCCACGATCCACGCGGACGCCATCCGCAGGCTTGCCCTTTGCGGACAGGCCCTTTACAGACCTTTCCAGCAAAAGCGTCTCTGGGCTCTCCGATACAGTCATACTGTTGATGATCACTTGAGGCCAAAACTTCGGACGTCGGACAATGAAGCATCAAAACCCTAATGGATCAAACCTCGAATGCAGATGTTACCGACGACACAATGCATCGTGACAACACAGGTCATGAACCAGCCCTTGGGCCATTCTCCTACCGTCAAAAAGGCAACGCTGGCCTCGCACTGAAGCTTGTCTCTTTGTATTCCGGACAACCAAAACCGCAACCAACAGTGGGATACAGCCTGCTAACATTGAGAAGACTGCGAGAGCATCAGCACGCAACAAGTCGGTGCTCGAACTTTAAGGCTAAGCCAGACAAAGTCGGGCCAATACATTTGCTGCTCCGTTGAAGCAATCGCGAGATCCAGCCAGCTGGTCAATATATTCGCTCGAATCTGCATCGAAGTTGTTTCGTGTTGTGGGCCTCAGCTCTTGTCACATTTGGCGATGTTTTCGTCTTCCCAAGTTTGCGTCCAGTGAAATCCAACTGAAATCCAACCAGCTTTGCATGATAAGGACCTAACAATGGTGACTATAAAACATGAACTTTATCACTGAACAATATGATCAAATCTTCATAAACTCACAACTGTTTATCTTGGTTGCAAGCTTCATCTGTTGTTCTAATCAATGATGGGTTTTGCTTTGCTGGCGACAGCGGACTGCACTTGACAGCGGACTGCACTTGTGAGCACAAGGCATGCTGCAAGGTCAGATTGGCATAAGGTACATAAATTGCTTAAAACTTGACCAAAACTACACTGACAAACTATTCGTGTTTTGTTTTTTGTCAATAAGATGCAGGAAGGTTGCAAAAAAAAGCGCCGATAGCTTCAGATTGCTGCATCCACCAGTCCAATGTGTCTAGAGTTGCATACTGCTTGTCAAAACATGATGAAACGCCAGGCGTGGTGGATGCGGTTTAAAGGCAGACATGAAAAAAACTGGAGAGATGGAGTGTTTACACGTGCAAGCTGACCCAGTGGCTTCTACCACAAAGCGTTCGATCTCAAAAACAAAGAAGAAATCAACACTTCTAAAATCTTTGCGCACTTTCAGAACCAGCCTTCTAGTTTAAGCTCTCAAACTCTCTTAAGAAGGTAGAGTTGTTGTGTTTGCATCCGTTTCGCTTCCAGCGTCCACTCCTGCGCCTTCTGAGGCACGGTCCTCCAGGCAGTGCGCTGGTCCGCCCGTTGACTGCCGAACAGGTCCTCTCGGCCGCTTTCTTGTCAAAACTAGACGGATCGAGCTCTGAAAGCCGGAAGTACAGCACCCCTTCATGCTCTCCGCTTTCCAGACTATCTCGTTGCTGCCACGCCACATCTCTAGTCATGCCCCTAGTCCCATGATAACACTCACAGGGTCCTTTCGACTCTGGGAAGCTAGATCTGGAGTTGAGACCGTTGGCTTCTGAGCGCCTGAAAAAAGACAGGCAGCGTCTTCCTCCAGTCATGTTTTGGTTCTTAAAAATTTTCTGTGTGATTTTGATCCGACTTTCACACTGACCAACCGCAACATACGTGCATGTCGCAACCAATGCCAAGCAGTGCACCAAGATACAAATTAGATTGTGGGTAGTCAGGAAGGAGGTCCCACCCCATCAGACACAAGCTGGAAAGGAAAGTCGCTTACACAACGCACACCCAAACTCCAATGCTCCAGTCAGAACTCCCGCAGCACGGCAAAGCACACGAGGACATTGGTGACACAAACTCCAGACAAACTCTTGGATTGAAGGGCTCTGACAAGCAGAACGGCACCGTGAACAGCCTCCTCCGTCTAGGAGTCAGCACTCCAGACGGCCTGTTTGTGGATGAACCTCGACTCTCAGCTCACAGCCACACCATGACAGCTCTCTCTCTCCGTCTAGGAGCCGAACTAGGCCTTTCCGTTGACTCACTCAACGAAGATGCTGCACGGTGTAAATTGGTCTGGCACCCGGCGTACATGCGTTGGTGTACTCGAATCCTCCTCCATGCAGTTTCCACGTCAGCTCTTCATGTGGGAGTCACAACTCATGCAGACTCACTGTGGCAAGAAGGGCCGTAAACCATGGAGGCTCACTTTTGACATCGAGCGTGTCCAAGCTTCAAAGGACATTATCAGGTAGTGTCGATTCTCTCAAAAGAAGTCTGGAAAAGACGCCAGCCGCCACCCAAGCCCACTTCATATCCCAAAAATCCGCCAAGACCCAGTCGTAGGAGTGTTTCTAATGACAAAAAAAATGCAGAGCATTGTTGAATTAACAGACATCCAGTGTCAGCTGGTTTCATTGGAAAGTTCTCCGAGTTTAGAGCAGATCTACAAAGTTAGACAACCAAACTTGGCTTCTCGCGTCTCTGTACAGAACAGAGGACCCTTATAGTGCACACGTTTTCGAAGGGTTTTTCGGTCTCGAAAAATGGACCCGTCAAATCCAACAAAGCTAAACGTCGAAAAACAAAGTCCAGGATGTTCTAGCACCTCTTTTCTTTACGTTTTCACCAAGGTCTTTGCGGAAGACTTTCATCTGGATGTCAAAGCAGCTTTTAAAACAGCAAGAGTTGAAGGCTTTAGGGGAGGTTGCAGAGGTGAACAGGAAGAAGACGAATCAGGGCTGATGTTTGAGGAGAGTTTGGCATTTTCGGTGCGTTTCTCGATGGTCTGGGAAAATCAACACTCGGTGGTTCGTGCATCTGGAGTGAGTGGCGTAAAGACAGACGTGGTTTTGGTTAACTTGGACCCAAGTGACAAACATTAGATGTGGAACGGATGATCTTGGTAAACCCTCCTGCAGAACCGCTGAGACGTTTTGTTAGAAGATTCCAGACACTTTCTGATAAAGGAAGGGCCTGGTTTCCTTCCGTATGTTCGTGCAACATTTTGGCTCTAGTTGTGCTTGCTTGGCGTCCAAACAACTTTTGTTCTCAGCTTCGCATGCATTCATGCTTATGCTGCTTGCTTTGCTTTTATGGGCATAGTTTTTCATGCTTTCGCTTCACATGCCTTGCTTTGCTTCCCAGTTTTCTCTTCTGCCCAGCAACAGCAACAGCACGGCTTGTAGCTCTATTTCGCCTCCGCTACGACCTGATGCATGGTTTCATGCCAGCGGCTTTACGGCCTCCCTGCAGGGATAGACTAGTTTTGCTATTCGAGCTGGGCAGGCTTTTTATGATGCTTTACGCCCTCCTCTTACGTGTTCCGAGGGATATGTTTATGCGCAGCCAGCCGCTTACGACGATGCGGCTTCAGACAGTCATGGTTTTGCAGTATGGTTACAGTGCAGTGCCAGCCTCTTTGCAGATTCGACACTTATGCTTTCCCATGAAGTACGGAGGGATGAACTTCGCGATTTTTCACTATTTGCAGATGGCCGTACCAAAATGCCATTGCGAGGGGCTTGCTTGACTAGTGTGATGAGACTCTGCACATGAGTACCTCCCATGTCATACTTTTCTTGCTCGCTTGCGCTCTGCCTGGCTGCTGTGAACACACAGCAGTCGCCGTCTTCCCGATGAGGTCGGCTACACACCCTGAGGTTTGCTTTGCTCAGCGGTGCCCTGTGCCCGTAACAGCCTGCATCGCAGATATGACTGCTTCATTGCTGGTACTTTCAGCATTCTCGTGGACGTGGCCATTACCGCAGCGACAAACCAAATTTCCTATGCTTCGAGCAACTCTGAAAGGTAGAATTGCAAGGCTATTTGCTCTCAAGTTTCGGACGGGCGACGGCCTCTTTGCGAGCTGAGCAGTGCTGTTCACTTTGCCTCTTGGCACACACTTCCCACGGTGGTGACATCAGTGCGCTATGGAATCTGCTGCAGGATGTGCAGCAGATTCGAGCAACATCCTCTGCCTTTGCTCCATGCTAGGTACCAGCTCGGTCGTGTCTTGGTGCGATGCTCGCCGCGGTCGCGGCAGCAGTGCGGCGCGGGATCAGCTGAATCATATGCGGCATATTCAGGCAACTAAGGGATGGTTAGTATGGCACAGCTTGCATGAGCAAGAGTCACAATGCCATCAGTCATGCCAACTCGGCCCACTGATCTTCCCAAACTGCTTCGTCCTCACTTTTTTCCAGCACGCTAGGGTTGCATGCGTCTTCGCACGAGGGATCAACGCTTTCAGTTCTCACGCGTCTAATTCTAGGGCTTCAGGGCTCACACCGATAGCAAATGCTTTTGCTTTTTCATCTACACAGCGTCCTATCCATGCTTCAGTCAAGAAGATAGGCTGATCAGCCTTAGACCATGCTTTCATAAGCTTCTGCGTTAGCCCCAGGCGGGAAAGTATCACCAGCCATTTGGCATCGCAAGAATCATCATCAGCGGCGTCTCGAAGCTCGCTTAGCTTCGCTCCCGTCTTGGGAGGAGTGACGGGCATCGCTGGCCCGAGGTTTTCTCCTGGCTTGGGGNTCATCAGCGGCGTCTCGAAGCTCGCTTAGCTTCGCTCCCGTCTTGGGAGGAGTGACGGGCATCGCTGGCCCGAGGTTTTCTCCTGGCTTGGGGGAAACTGCGTTACACAATCATGCGTTGCACAATCATGCGTTACACACTCATGCTTTCGCTTCGCTTCAGCTTCAGTGCCCAAATGGGCCAACAACATTGCTAGCAAATCACACTTCAAATGCTTCAGGCACTCTGAAAGGCAAGCATGCTTGGTTTTTTGCTGTCACGCAACAAGCGAGTGCTTCATATTTGGCAATGTCCTCTCAGTGTGTCAGATGCAGCGCTTGGTTGTGCATGTGCTAGAGTGTTTGTCTCACCACGGCGGCGTGAGATCTGCTGGTGGACGGCTGTGTCATGAACTGGGGCGTTACTCACTGTGGTGGTGCATGCATCTGCTTTTGCTTTTCATTTACACAGTCCTATCCATGCTTCAGTCAAGAAGGCTGCTCAGGCTTCGACCATGCTTTCATAAGCTTCTGCGTCAGCCCCAGGCGGGAAAGTATTTCCAGCCATTTGGCATCGCAAGAATCATCATCAGCGGCGTCTCGAAGCTCGCTTAGCTTCGCTCCCGTCTTGGGAGGAGTGACGGGCATCGCTGGCCCGAGGTTTTCTCCTGGCTTGGGGNTCATCAGCGGCGTCTCGAAGCTCGCTTAGCTTCGCTCCCGTCTTGGGAGGAGTGACGGGCATCGCTGGCCCGAGGTTTTCTCCTGGCTTGGGGGAAACTGCGTTACACAATCATGCGTTACACAATCATGCGTTACACACTCATGCTTTCGCTTCGCTTCAGCTTCAGTGCCCAAATGGGCCAACAACATTGCTAGCAAAGCACACTTCAAATGCTTCAGGCACTCTGCAAGGCAAGCATGCTTGGTTTTTTGCTGTCACGCAACAAGCGAGTGCTTCATATTTGGCAATGTCTCCTCAGTGGTTCAGATGCAGCGCTTGGTTGTGCATGTGCTAGAGTGTTTGTTTGCACACATTTTTATTAAGGATGGCTCCCTCAGGAACTGGGGCGTCTCTCACCACGGTGGTGTGCGATCTGCTGCAGGACGGCTATGTCATGACCTGGGGCGTTACTCACTGTGGTGGCGCATCAGTGCCGTATGGATTCAGCAGCAAGCTGAAAGTAGCTTAAAGCAACTCACGGCCTCTGCTGCTATCCCAAGGGATGGCTCGCTCGTGCTCTGGGGCGATACTCAGTGCGGTCGTGACAGCAGTGCTGTGCGAGATCAGCTGGGTAATATGCAGCAGTTGCGCAACTGAAGCTACTTTTACCTCAAATTTTGAGGGTTGCTCCGTGGTGCAAGGGTGTGATGCCGGTTCTATGTGAGTCAACTGCCGATCCCAGTAACTACTGATGCTTGTGCTGCGATTTTGGCAGGATGGCTACGTCATGACCTGGGGCGTTACTCACCGCGGAGGTGACATCACGGTATAAATTCATCTGCAGGTGATGGCTCGATCATTTTTGGGGCTATGCTCACTGCGGGGATGCTCTTACATTGCTTCTTGAGGCTCTCCATGATGGCTTGGGGGCCACGCTCACTGCGGGGGTGACGGTAGGGCTGCGCGTGCGAGTGAAGAATGTGCAGCACGTTGTAGGATCTGCCATGCCCTTGCTGCGATTCTGGAGGTAAGCTCGGATGTGACCCGAGGCGATGCGTCCCTCGGGGGTGACAGCAATGCTGTGCCGGGGGGTTTTGAATTTAGGGCTGGGTTTAGAGTTTCGGGCTTAGTGTCTAGAGATTCGGGCTTAGGGTTTAAACTTTCGGGTTTAGGGTTGGGTTTGGAGTCTAAATTTCGGGTTTAGGGNGGGGGTTTTGAATTTAGGGCTGGGTTTAGAGTTTCGGGCTTAGTGTCTAGAGATTCGGGCTTAGGGTTTAAACTTTCGGGTTTAGGGTTGGGTTTGGAGTCTAAATTTCGGGTTTAGGGTTTGCCGTAGAAAGAACGCGCAAAAAAGCGCCGCCGGATGTGCGTCATCTTGTTAAAAGCTTGTGTGTGGCACAGAAGCTCATGACAGGGTCGTTTTTGAAGTTGTTTGTAGTTTTGGGGTGTGAAGGTAGCGGAACAGCACGCCAGGAAGGACATAGGAAAAGCACCAGCNTTAAAAGCTTGTGTGTGGCACAGAAGCTCATGACAGGGTCGTTTTTGAAGTTGTTTGTAGTTTTGGGGTGTGAAGGTAGCGGAACAGCACGCCAGGAAGGACATAGGAAAAGCACCAGCCCCTGCTACTGCGTCCAGGGCTTGGTTCCCCCCTTGGTCTTGTAGTGCCAACTGTAGCTGTCTCTGCCCATTCTCGAGGATCCCCAAGGCCACAGCCATGTCGGTTGCCAGGTCTTCGTTGTTGAGGGGGCTCGGGATGTTGCGCGCCAGGCTTCTCAGCTGGAGAATCAATTCTCCAAACTCGTTGCCCCTCCTCGGTCTCTTTGTAGCTTCCCGGAGAGGGTTTGCTGGTCCCCCGGGTCCTTGAGGATCAAGTAGAAGAAGCAGTTGTTCGGCTTGTCCTTGTAGCTGTACCTCCGTGGTGGCCGCGAAGATGGTGACCAGGCGGCGCAGTGCTCGGCGGGCCATGGCAAAGGCTANAGTAGAAGAAGCAGTTGTTCGGCTTGTCCTTGTAGCTGTACCTCCGTGGTGGCCGCGAAGATGGTGACCAGGCGGCGCAGTGCTCGGCGGGCCATGGCAAAGGCTAGACAACCCTGCGGCTGAGTGTTGTCTGTGCTGCTGCTGGCTTGGCCTGGGTCCCCCCGCTTCGTTTGCACCAGCGTGGTTTGGTCCCCAGCCTGGTCGTCATCGTCGTCGTCGTCGTACGGTCCCGGTCGTGGTGGCTCAGGTTCCCCCATCGTGGGTGTTGGCCTCTGTCTCGGTCGTGGCACCAGTCGCGCCCCCAGCGCCTCCCAGTCTGTAGGCGACTGTTGCGAGCCCACTGGCAGGTGCGCTGCTCCCTTGTGGAACGCCCACTCACGTCTCCAGTCGTGAAAGTACTGCTGGGCCGGGGGGCCGACGACGGCTTTGCGCTCCCATCGCTTGGTCCCCCGGGGCATGGACTACACAAAGGTGTCCCCCGGGCGAAAGTGGCCTGCCTGCGGCCCTGCTTGTCCTTCCACAGCACTGATAAAGAGCAGCCATCTGTCTGGTGCCCCTCCTCTCGGCATCCCCAGGGGAAAGAGGACAAGGGCGACCCCCGCTAGCAGGAAGCCTGGTCTGTTGTACTGCGTGGGTAGGGGTTGTTGTCGGACTCTGGTGAACCCCCTATGTGGGTCTGTGAAGTATGGCGGGCCTCGGCTGTCGGGTTGTGGCAACCCCACTCCAGCCCACCCCAGGCTACTCTCTCTCTCTCTCTCTGTCCCTGTCTCTTTCTGCTTCGTTCCTATCTTCCTTCTTTCCTTCCTTCTTGGGAATCAAGCGCAGGCAGACGCTGCACCTCCACACCAGCGTGAGGAAAGGCTTCCCCGCTTCAGATTCAACACACTGAAAATGAGACAACAAACAGCTAATTGCTCATTTGGATTCCAGCTAAGGCCTTAGGTCAAAGGTGGAGACTTGAGCTAAACCTGATTGTTCGGGCACAAGGGACCCTCGGCCTCTGCGGCCCCGCCTTTGGACTGAGGGTGTGTGGGGAGATGAAGGCCATGTTGAGGGAGGACGACTGGCGAGAGCAAGTCATTACTTATCATGGGAAGAAAGCCGCTGTTCCCCCAGCGTGAATTAAACTGGGCCATACCTCTCCTGAGCACTGAAACCTTCAAGACGAACGGGAAGCCTTCGCATCGGAGGCACCCGGTGACCCCGTTGCACACTTCAAAAGGGTGGCGTGCAACAGGTTTCGGGGCCCTTGAATGCAACCCTCTCGATATTTGATTCGGGTGTTGGGACGACCCTGCGCATGTCAGTCACATCAACCGCGCAGATGCCCGTTGACATCTTCACCCATTCTGATGTGTGCAGGGCCTTCTGATGCGCTCGCCGCCTCGCTTGTCTTCGGACCTCGCCGGGTTGCATCTGACACCGAAAAAATCCTCAAGAAGACTCGCTTCAATCGCACAGGGCTTGTGTGCAGGAACTGTCTGAGAGACTTCAATGCTTGGCCATGCTTCTGTGCATTCATGATCGCTGATATCTCGATTCCCAGCGGTTCGAAGAGATCCCGTTTGGCCTGCAAGCGAAGGGCCTGCAAACCGGCCTGGAGACCTCGGGCGAGTATCTCTGGCTTTGTGCACTCCTGCTACACCCTGCGCAATATCTCCAGCTTAAACCGCCTCCCAAAGCTCTGTAAACGGTGTTCCGTGTTCTGTGCTTGTTAAGTTCCGGGCTGCGCCTCCGCAGACAGAGCGCCGACAGGCGGAGCAGTGCCGCCTCCTCAGAAAGCAAAGATGTCAGCTCTGTATATTGGCCTACATACATGTAGCACCTGTACTGGGTTGCCTCTCCCCCATAGATATAGATAATACAGATATAGATACAGACAAAGATTTAGATAGTGATAGCGATAGACACAGGTGTAGAAATAAACAGATGTAAATATCGTTAAATATCTGTAGGTATAGATATGTAAAGATATGGATACGTTTCACACATCTCTTTACACATGTATATCTAGACATACAAAGGAACATTTTAACGTAAATATACAGATAGCGATATGCACTCAAAATAATGATGTACAGACATCTAATGTACAAGTAATTATTTCTGTACTTAGTCAAATACGTATATCTACAGATAGACACTCACATACATGTTAACATGGTACCCCCGCCCAAGCTGATCATGCATCGAATCCACCGGAAGTTCTGTCATCTGCGTGGGCTCGGAGTTCGCATGAATGCCAACCTTTCTAACAATTTTCCGACACGACGTGCTAACGCTTCAAATCGTTAGCATGTCCAAAATTTCAATAGCTCCACACTTTCTGCTCTGGATGTGTCTGACGATATTGGTGCTGCCATTTTGGAAAGTTTGGAAATGACGGTAATATTTGGTATTATTGGAAGCTTGGGAATTTCTCGTCGAGGTTTTCGAGGTGAGAATCTTTTGGAAGCTGTGGAAATCTGCAGGTTAGTCTAAAGCTTAGGGCGAGATCTTTACGACGCCTCAAAAAGTTCAGAAGCCTTTGCAAACAGTTAATATTGAACTGTATTAGCTGTCTATTGGTTCAGTATGAAACTCTCAGATACATGCATGTTAGTCAGCATGATGCCACACTCCTGCAGCAGTAAGAACGTTTCATCATCCTGCTTCATGTTTAGAAGCACGGCCGACAGCAATACGTCGATGCCATATTCGTGCTTACACTTTGCTAAGAACATGCTTTGTCAAGTAGCACCAGCACTTCGGCCATGAGACATGAACGGAGAGCGTAATAAACACCAATACTTTAAATACAATGTTCGAGGCTCACTGGGTTCTAAGCGGGGGGTTGCATACCTTTGTGTTGTTCGTTATTCAGGTGTTTGAAAGCATACCTGGCCTTACACATGTGCTTGCTATATGTTTATGCTTCCGTTTATCATTGTTCCGACTTACCCGCAAAAAGATGTACTATATTTTGTCTTGTTCATATAACCAGACGCATACAGACAATGTAGAGAAAGATACAGACGCAGATGCAGATTTCGAGAAGTAGAGAAAAAGAGAGACATATAGACATACAGAGCAGATGCAGATTTAGATACAGATATCCATATAGGCTCATGGAACAGACACTGATATAAAGATATCTACAATATATCTGTAATATATATATATATATGATTGTAGACTTATGAACATACGTATATACAGATCGATAGGTAGATATATATAGAGAGAGAGAGATAGCTGGACAGATAAATTCAGAGAAAAACAAAAGCACCCCGCCCGCCCCGCCCTCCCGCATCCGACCTGTCGGCCGTCCTGCCACTGGGCCACCCAAGCCTGCACAGGAGAGCGGGGATCGGTAGAGAAAGAGAGCTCCTCTTTGAAGCGCCTGGAGCGTGCAGCTCAGCCTCCGCTGCTGCCGTCTGCGAGTGGCTGCAGCCTGCGGATCGGACAGCGGAGGCCCGAGGGCGGAGTGCCGGCGTCCGTCGCTCGGTGCCTCGTGGCGTAGCAGCAGCCAAGCCGCCAAAAACCTCAGAAGACGAAGTGCGAAGACTTCCGCTCCTTTAAGATCTCTGCGTCCGCCTCCGGCCAGTCCTCCGCCGGATCGCCCCCTTGAAGTCACAGGCCCGCTGTCGCTGCTGCACTCGCTGCTGTGACCTGCAAGCAGGAACTGCTTTGTGGACGCGCTCGGAGCTGGGAGATGGGAGTGTGGTGCCACCTCGTTGTCCAGCTGTGCAGGGCAAGCGATCGCGAGCGGCCCAGTCTCTTCGCGACCAACTGAGTTGAAACTGAATGCTCCACGGCAGCGGAAGGTGACTATGACTCACAACGACTGCTGGACTGAGCGCTGATGCACTTTGCTGACGGTCGCGCAGCTGACGGCCCACAGAAGCCTGGGCCTGCGATTAAGCCTATCGGGCCTATCGGCCTACCGCGGAAGGGGGCACAACATGTAAGAAGAGGACTCCCGACTGTATCTCAGCCTACCGAGCAGGAGCCGGGGTGGCACCTTCCAAGCGTGTAGCCAGCTGCGGCGATGGCGCTCTAAGGCACGACGAGAGAAGCCAACGGTCTTCGCAGCCTGCAGAAAGCTTTTCTGCGTAAGTTTCGTTGCTCTGACTTAGTTCGGCCTCTGTCACCCAAGAACCGAAGATCTTCTTCAGCAATGCGCTTCGAAACAGGATCAGCAAGCTTTGCTGCATGGCCTGCAACAGGATTCGCGCTAAAATGGGCCGCCCAGCACTCAGCACTCCAGCCCTATAGCAGTAAAGGTTGCATCTCGTGTCACGTGCAGCAATGCAAACCCCTTTGGCTCCTGCATGTGGTGCAGGTGGACGTCGAAGGGGGCCGAGCCGAAGAGCAGCTCGGCGGCCACGGGCTGCCTGGACCACAAAGCGCATATTTGGAGACACCCTGCATCCCGTGATGCGTGTTAGCCCATGTCAGCCCGGTGCCATGGGGCAGCCGCTGTGGTATCAGTTGGAAGTTGCAGCCTCCAGTGCGGGGGCTGTGTACTGAGCCATCGCACACCCTGCTCCGCAAGAGCATCCTGCGGACGGCCCGGCACGGCCTGCGCACGCTCCGCCCAGGGGCAGAGCAGGCTGCGTGGACTCGGAGCCAGCGCCAGGCCGCCAGCAGCTGCGGGGCGCTGCGCATGGCCACCACCTCGCAACGAAGCTCAAAGTCAAAGGTCGGACACGCCGAATTTGCAAAGGCCAGAAGCCTTCCCGCGTTTGCGGAACCACTGGAGCCAGGCCTGCAAGAAGTGACAGGCGGTATGACGTTACAGACCGCCTTAAAGGGACCCCGGCCTGCCATGCTGCAGTCAGCCGAGAGCGGAGCCAGTGGACGTCCGCCCAGCTCCGATACCTCACGAATGGAGCAGAAAGTCTCTTGCAGCTTGATGTAAACTTGTAGGCTTTGTGTAACACTTTGCAAGTAGTTCGTCAGGGCACAGCTTCATCAAGCGCCGACTCTCAGCATATCTCACGAAGCACATCCAGCATACCTTCACAAAGGCTCCAGAGGTTGTAGCACTGCACACACTCTCTGCACATGTACACGGCCTCCAGCAGTTTGCGACGTGCCTCTGCAGCTGCATCACGCACCTGCAGACTTGACTTCTTGTGGCACTGAATTCCTGGCCTGCTAAGTCGCAGCGTCGTCGGTGCACATGCAGCAAGCTTTTACCACCGCAGTTCCTGTAGCGGTCAGTAAGCTCCTGCGGCTGAACGCGCAAACGACTGCAAGCAGTCTCATCGACGGCCTAGCACTAGCACTGGCAGTTCTTGAAGTGGCAACTCCAGATCCCCTGCATTCGGACCGCTCTGTGTGCCCTTAAACTGTGCCCGAATCACAGGTTTCAATGAGTGTTGAGCAGGAAAGCTGCAGCGAGGTTCCCTCTCCCTCTCTATGCCTGATCCTCAACGAGGCCTCACAATATGGACACAGGCACGGCTGACAGTAGGAAGAAGGCCACTGGTGCTTTTGGTAAAACATGTTGAATAGCCCGGCCCTGCTTTGCTAATTTGCAGGTTCCGTTTTCAGACTTGCAGCCTCGATCGGAGGGTTGTGGCAGGACTGCAAGTGGCAACGCAGCTACTTCTCCTCTGTTCAAAACCCTGTCAGGATCTGAGTATTCGCCCTTCAACTTGAGAAGAGGGTGACGAAAGCTAGGAAGTAAGCGTAGCAGGGAAAGGTTGGCCGGGGCGACTAGTCAGGCGAATCGGTTGAAGCACAGCGCTGCGAATCACTTGAGCATGGCGGACTCTTGGCATGAAAATTACAACTGAAACACATCCTGGGTGTCCGGCATTTTCGGGCCGGCACACACCAACCAGGGTTTTACCTCCCAGTCCTAGGGTCCTAGTGGGTCCAATTAATAGTGTCAATGCGCTCAAAGATGTGGAGAGGGCCCTCTGTTTTTGCTAAATGCGCTAACTGCTGACAGTTGTTGCGAAATTCACTTGCGCAAGAAGCATGGTTGGCATGTGTCGGCCCATGAAAGGACCAGATAAGGTCCTAGACACGTTTTGACCTGGGTCACTCCTGCTTAACTTAGGTGACATGGGAAACGACAACTCCCAGGCTCCAAGGAGCTTTCGCGACAGATGAGCTTGGACTGGTACATCGACAGCTCCCAGGGTCTTCCGCTACTGCTTCGAGCTGCAACCCATATACCAACATCCCTGGAGCAACGCACCTGTGCGACTCAACGCGTTTTGCCCGACACGTGAGACTTGCACGTCTGGTAGCGTGCAGTCAGTTCGTTCGCAGACAGCCCACTGCATGCCGTCGGAGCGTCAGTTGGATAGAAAAGGCACATGTCCATTGCGTATACTTTCTCGATTCTCTGGCGTGTCTTCTGGGGCAGGTCAGAGCACGTGGAATGTGTTGTGTTGCGTGCGTGCGTATGTCTAAACGGAGGGATCGCTGCAGGCTTCATGTACTCGCGCAATCGCTGGATGCTGTTCGTCCAGTTGTCTTGGCACAGCAGGAGATCCACGCCGAAAGTCTTGTTGGCAAAAAAAAGAAACGAGTGCTGTGGCTGGAAATGCAAAAATCTCCAGAACACATCACCTCAGATGAACATTGGCATTGCAGAAGGGGATTCAAAACGTCAGAAATGGCAGAAGCGGCCTCACTTGCAGCTTTGGCGCCACCGAAGTCACTCGAAGCCACATAGGCGGTCAAGGTCCTGTTGCCGATATTCCTGAGCTGTGACTTCAAGCCCTGCAGCGTTCTGTTGGATCTCACGATCTCAGTGCCCCTCGAGAACAGCTTGATCAGGCTTAGGCTCGTGTGGTGCCAGCGTAGCTCGGGCTCTGGGGCCGACGTGAGAGTGTAGGTAAACGCAGATATGAACCGCTCGCAGGGATGTCGAACCATGGAAAAGCTGCGAAAGCCCGGCGCCAGGTTCCGCCTCGAGAATTGTTCATCCGAGGCATGCTTTTTCCGGTACATGTAGTTGATAACACAAGAACAACAAGTTAAGAGCCCTCTATGCGTGGGAGTTGCGCGCATGTAGGTCCGACTGCTGACTTGCACTAGGACCAAAAGAACCGCCCTAGACACATCCAATGCATCAGGAAGCAGTTTTTCAGCCTTGGTATGACCGCCGATGGGATGATGCTTCTTAGCATCGTAGAACAACTTCGACTGCTCGATTGTGCTCCCACCAGTCTTGGGCACATGGACGAAGATCAATTTGTATGTTCTGCTAATCTGGCCNTTAGCATCGTAGAACAACTTCGACTGCTCGATTGTGCTCCCACCAGTCTTGGGCACATGGACGAAGATCAATTTGTATGTTCTGCTAATCTGGCCCACGTCCTTGTCGTACGCTGGATCTTTGACTGGCCGCGTCCATTTCGGTTTCTTGCCCTTTCTTTTCGGATGGCCGGAGGGAGTAGCTCGAAGATGCACGGATTTGACCGTGCCGAGCTTGTTGAGGCCGCTGGGTCTCAGCTCTTCCCAGAAAGTGGTGCGGGCAGAGTCGAATCGCCAATACTTGCCTGGTCTGGCAAACCTCAACACCGAGAGCGCAAGAGACAGAAGCGCGGCAAGGCTGCATGCACAGGCACAGGCAAGAGCGAAGACATTCATCAACCTTGCAACAGCTTCGTGAAACGTGCCCGGTTCGTGTCTGAGTGTGGCGAGCTAGCTGTCGAATGCTTCAGGCCATATTAAGGGCCTTGAGAGCCTTACAGCTGCAGCGCTCTCACGGCAGGGGGCTTTGCACTCGTGCCACGAAATGCCGGAGATTTGCGACTGCCTACTGCGCAAACGATTGCGAGCACTCCATGTCACTGGCACTGCTGGCATTGTATGGATTACGGAGGAGCTTGCAACACAGTGGCTTCGAGTTGCTGGAATCACCGGTCTCCTACGCGTGTGCCCTCTACCCCTCTCAGTATACCGGAGCCTCAACAGGCACAGCATGTCTCCAAGTAGAAGGCACGTGCTCGGTAGCACGAGCCGCACCGGCTCTTGACCCGAGCCAGATACTGTTGAAGACCGGAAACAGAATCACAGAGTTCCAGTGAGGGGCGGCCAGGTATACACCTGATTCGCAGTCTCGGTCAGATTTGCTGTTGCCCAGTCCATCGAATCGAAACGGTCGTTGAGCGCATCGCCGCCGCTTAAACCCTATCAAGATCTGACTGTTCACCCTTCTGCATCCGTATACCACAGGGACGTTCACAACCAAGAGGCATGAAGCAAGTCGCCTCTGCGACTCAACGCATTTTTCCCGACACGTGAGACTTGCACGTCTGGTAGCGTGCAGTCAGTTCGTTCGCAGACAGCCCACTGCACGCCGTCGGAGCATCAGTTGGATAGAACAGGCACATGTCCATTGCGTATACTTTCTCGATTCTCTGGCGTGTCTTCTGGGGCAGGTCAGAGCACGTTTCGTGCATCGTATTGCGCGTGTGCTTCCGCTCGATGTCAGCAGGGAGCACCACAGGCTTCATGTACTCGCGCAACCTCCCGATGCTTCTTGTCCAGTTGTCCTGACATAGGAGGAGATCTACTCCAAACGTCTTGTTGGCAAAGAAAAGAAACGAATACTGGGGCCGGAAATGCAAAAATCTCCAGAAAGGGTCACCTCAGATGCCGGTGGCCGAAGTTCGGCCAGAAGATGAATCTCACAAAATGCTGAAGAACCAGCTTTGCTAGCACTCCGTCTGCCCGCAAGCATCCTCACTTGCAGCTGTGATGCCACCGAAGTCCCGCGAAGCCACGTAGCTGGTGAGATTTCTGTCGCCGACCTTCCTGGGCTGGGCTGGACAGCGGCTGGAGGTATTCGGTGTCGGTTCTTTGAGACGGGCTGTCCAGTCCTTCGATTAAGATAATAAACTGACGGCGCTTTGGCCGAGGCTCTCGCGGTGCCACTTTATCTCTGAGGGATTCGCATGGCTTCGCGAGTAAGTAAACGCAGACACGAACCGCTCGCAAGGATGTCGCACCATGGAAAAGCTGCGAAAGCCAGGTGCAAGGTGCCTCCTTGGCTCAGACTCTGCTTCCTTTTCGCAACAGCTTGGCTGAAGGCTCAACCAATTCACCAATTGACGCATGATAACTGAATTTTATTGTGTTCACTGGAGCTTCACGCGCAACTAGGATGATCAAAAAGCGCTATCGGCCGCTATCGTAGTAGCAAATCTCATGCAAAGTCTGCCAAATTCAGCAAGCGTCAGCCTCTCAGCGGGATTGTGACTGCCGACGGAATGATGCTTGCTGGCATCGTTGAACAACGTCGACTGCTCGATTGTGCTCCCGCCAGTCTTGGGCACATGCACAAATATGACTCTGTTTGTTCGGCTGATCTGGCCAACGTCGTTTTTGTATTCTTCGTCCTTGACTGTCCAGGTGTTGTGGGGAATCGTCCCCTTTGTGACCTTCTGTGCTTTAGACAGCTGGCCGGGTAGAGTGGCTGGAACATGCACGGATTTGACCACGTCGGGCTTGTCGGGTGCGCTGGGTCTCAGCTCTTCCCAGAAAGAAGTGCGGGCAGAGTCGAACCGCCAATACTTGCCCGGTCTGGCAAACCTCAACACCGACAGCCCAAGAGACAGAAGCGCGGCAAGGCTGCATGCACATGCACAGGCAAGAGCGAAGACATTCATCAACCTTGCAACAGCCTCGTCAAACGTGCCCTTTTCACGTCTGAGCGTGGCCAGCTAGCTGTTGAATGCTTCAGGCCATTTGTATTATGGACCTTGAGAGCCGTACAGCTGCAGCGCTCTCACTGTTGAGGGCCGAGGTTTCGTAGGTTGCATACTCGACTCAAAACAGAGCGGACACATTCACTTCATACGTTCTAGTATCCTTCGCATGTGCCCATCGGTATATGTTCGTTCTCTCTGTTGGCAGATCTCTAGAGTCACCGACCTTGCGACAAGCTCGAAGGGCTACTTCCCGCCGCACCTTCAGGGCATGAGGCGTCGTTTCCTGTCTCTCGCAGCAGTCCTTCAGTTCATGGCGCCCCGAAGCCCAGGTACCTGTGAGCGCAGGGCCAAGAGCCCCATTCGGAGACCTGGCACTTGGGTAATTGTAGTGGACTGGTGCACGCTCAAGCCCCGTGCTCGATCGCATGCCGCTGGGCTTCCGAGCTACGCTTCCGCAAGCAGAGCGCCGACAGGCGGAGCAGCGTTGCCTCCTGCCAAAGACAAGCTGCCGCTGCGTCGCACTGCTGGGCCGCACTGCTTGGCCGTACCCAGTGGACATGTTGCACGTCCTGTCCTGTCGATCGTCCTGCCATTGAGCGACCCAGGCCTGTGGCTGCGGAGGGAGCGAGGCAGCAGGGATTTGTTGCGCAGGTACAACGGCCTGGAACTGACTTCGCAGCTGATGCTTTTGCACCCGCCGCGCCAGTGCCTGATGAATTGCTGGTAAGAGCCTCTAGGACTCTAGGACCCTAGGACTTAAGTCTGACATCGCTGTAGGAGCAACAACAGCACCAGCACAATCATTGAAATGCCAGCAAAACAATAAAGCAGCTGCAAGTAATCGAGGAAGCTCGTTCGCCTAGAATGCTCAAGGTTTGCAGTCGTCTCCCGCACAGTTCGTATGTCTCTTTGCACCAGGGGCTCTGTATCTATGTCTATATCTATGTCTATGCATCTATATTATATTATGTTAAATTATGTTAAATTATGTTATATTTTATTATATATGTACATACCCATATATGCGTATATCTATAGACCTATAAACCTGGGCCTATTCATCTACAAATCCACAAATCGATATCTCTCTATATATATACACATATTTATCTATATCTATGTACCTATTTCTACATGCATATAACTTTGAATATGTATGTATGTGTATATATATATATATATAATCTGTATATAATCTACATACAGACATCGCATAGGTAGAGAGATAAGTAGATAGACAGATATACAGATACACAGACAGACAGACAGAGAGACAGACAGACCGACCGACCGACCGACGGACGGACGGACGGACGGAAGGACGGACCGACAGACACACAGGCAGATACTCTGTACTTGGCGTTACATGCTCCGTCGCACCGAATAAGGATCGTACCTGAGAGATTATTGGTGCGCATCGCCGTTTGCAAAAGTGTGCTACACATTCGTCGGCTCGCGGTGCCTGCCATCTCCGCGCCCTCAACCATGCATCCAAGGCCCTGCATGCAAAGCACGGACACCGCAAGGCCATGAAGACCACACTCGGGGACCCCACTTGCCCTGTGCCTCCGGCAAGTGCGACGCAAGCATGCGAGCACCAAGTCTTGAGCTCTCTGGCGGCACTCTGCTCGCTGGGTGGTCCTGCCAAGCGCCGGCACAGTTCGCCAAGTCGCGCAAAAAGCTCGAGAGCTTGGAAGCTCTGTGAGCTCTGCTCATCGAGACCTCCGGCTCCAACGATGCAGCAGCCGCCGGCGAGCACGCCGGCAGCGAAAGCTGAGGACCTCAGGGAACGATCTCCGAGATTTTCGTTCTTGAGGTTCGCAACTCTCGGAGCAGCGCCGCAGTCTTGATGCTGTGCAAGCGCCTGCACCTCTCTGCGGCTGCCTTCGGCTGGCTGCGGTGGGCCTAGGGCCTAGAATCCTAGAAGTTCCTTTCGGCCGTCCCTTCGGCCTTCCAGGCCCAAAGCCATCTTCGAGACATGCAGGACTTCCTTCTCTGCATTCTGTCGCGGCTCCGAGACACCTCCGCCCAAAAAAACATCGGCCGTGTTTTTTTGCAGAGTCTAAGTCAGACAGTCTCTCCTCTCTCTTTCCGCTCTCTCTCCGAGTCTCTCGAGTCTCTCTCGGAGTCTCGACGCTGCTCTGCGGTGGGCGTCCGAGTCTCGGCTCTCGGGCCCGTCTCGGTTTTCCGGGCCTCGCTCTTCCAGAAAGCCAGGAGTTTCTGCCGCAGGGCCGTGGCGAAGAGCTCCAGGCCACAGCGCATCGCCTCGAAGACTCGCAGAGCTGAATGTTTGCTTGCTATAGGGGCATGGGGTCCTACAGGACCCTGACTCTCTTTGCTCTGCTCAGGGACGAGAGGAGTGGGGCTCAGCTGGACAGGGCTGGTGCCCTTTGCTATTATGGGTAACTTGACTCTCTCTCTCTCTCTCCCTCTCTCTCGCTCGCCTGTCTTTCTTGTCTCAGCTTCCTCTTTCTTCTTTCACATCGGGTTGCAAGTTGCAAAGGCAGTGGCCACACCGCGGAGGTGTCAAGAGGAATAGGCTCCCTGGCTCCTTCCACGCCGCCCCGAGCAAGAACTCACGTTCACGCACATTCACAAGGCCGTCTGGCGTCTCCGCTTCCTCTTCAGGCTCTTCGCATCTGGATTTCTGTTGCCCCGAAACGCAGGAACCTCAAGGCGGTCAACGACCATTTTCATTGGGACACTTCACAAGCATCATATGTATCGTATTGACTGATGGATGATGTCTGTCTGTGTCATCGTCTTGTGGCAAATGTGTCACGTTAAGGCGGCATAACAATCATCCTCTACATAGTTTTCGTAGATACGGATAGATAGACAGGTACACAAGTAGATAGATGGACGTTCGACGTGCATGCCCGACAGTTCTTGCCAGTGCCCGGTCCGGACGCACGAACAAATTCGCTGGTCCGCTCTTACCACGCCGAGAAATTGGTCTCGCTCAAGCCATTTATCCGGGCTCAACGCAGCAAAACCAGCAACAGCAGAAGCACGAGCAGTAGTAGTTGTCGTCGCGGTACTCGTCGTCGTCGTACCCATGGTACAACAGTATCAGTCTGCAATAGGAATGGGCTCTAACTCCGTTTCCGGAACCACTTCTGCAATTCCAACCCATCTCGCGTGCTATCTCGTTCTGATCCAACACTCCGAACCGACGTGTCCTCATGCACTGTCATGCACCAAGATTCAAAGAGATCCGTATGACATCACATCGCACTATCATTACCATGTCCGCCACTCCGCCGCGCACGTCATTCTGCATCGGAATCTGGAAGCGTGCCTGCATGTGGTGCGGGTGGATGTCGAAGGGGGCCGAGCCGAAGAGCAGCTCGGCGGCTACGCGCTGCCTGGGTCTGCAGAATCCACTGTAATGCCTGTGATGCCTGTGACTGCTTGTCAGCCCGGCACCATGGTGCCGCAACTGCATCCACGGGAAGTTGCGGCCTCGGTTCACGCTCTTGCTGAGCACTCGTCACCTGAGTGTGACCCGGCCTTCGCGTGAATTCCACATGGGCAGAGCAGGCTGCGTGGACTCGGAGCCAGCGCCAGGCCGCCAGCAGCTGCGGGGCGCTGCGCATGGCCACCACCTCGCAACGAAGCCCAAAGTCAAAGGTCGGACACGCCGAATTTGCAAAGGCCAGAAGCCTTCCCGCGTTTGCGGAACCACTGGAGCCAGGCCTGCAAGAAGTGACAGGCGGTATGATGTTACAGACCGCCTTAAAGGGACCCCGGCCTGCCATGCTGCAGTCAGCCGAGAGCGGAGCCAGTGGACGTCCGCCCAGCTCCGATACCTCACGCACATCACAATCCCACTTTGGGAACAATGGAGCATCATCGAGCATGCAGGTGCGGGCACAGTTTCATGAGCCGGCTATGCGCGGCTTGTCTTCTCCAAGCACCCCAGCAGGCCTCAACAGGAATGCTTTCTTTCCTCCTTCATGGCGGGGCGGCGTGGTTAGGAAAAAAGGCGGCGGCCTCAAGCCAGCGCCAGCTTTTCCGAAGCTGAGCCTCTCGAAGCTGAGCTTCCGCCTGCTGCGACAGTTGGAGTAAAAAGGGAGAGCCGAGAGAGCTCCGACCCTCAGCCGCCCCAGCCCCTGGACCTGCAGCAAGGCCCGGCGCCGGGCCTGAATGCCGACCTGGAAAATGAAGAGACGTCCATTTCTTTCAGGATATGTCTCTATACTCTATATCTTCTTATCACCTGGGCTCTTCCAGAACCAGTCTTGAAGCCGAGCCGGGCGCGTGGACGTGGAGCTGCCGCAGCCCGCTTCTCAGGCCTGGCCCGAACTTCGAAAGAAGAGGCGGAAGAGGGCCCAGGGCACTGAGGCTGCGGAGGCTGCGTGCAGTGAGGCACTGAGGCTGAAGCTGGACTTTCGCAGGAAGAGCCCGGAGAGCCGCAGGAGGATCACTTCCTGAACACTGCTAAGACGCAGCCCTCTGAAACTGCGCGTTGCGGCAGCTCCTGTCGCTCGTAGTGCCACAATCCGACCCAAGCCTGTCATGTGTGGGCACAGACGACACGCGTCCGTGACGTCGCAAGGATGCACGAGGTTCAGTGCTCTTGTCTGTGGCCCATGCAAGCTTTGCCCGCCCTTGTGGGTTTCGGGCGTGTTTCTTTATTGGTGTTTCTCTGTAGCGGGTCTCTTCTACCCCGAATGTGCTGTTTGTATTTTGCGCTGCGAGCCTTATTGTTGCTCGGCTCTGCGCAGATTCTAAACGCGTTCTCATCAAGGTGTACGGCAGCCCAGCAGCCCAATGTGTTCATGCTCGACATGGGGAATCTCCATGCTAATTACAGTAGTAGCCTTCATGACCGCGCCAAGCATTCGTCCCCCGGCACGAGACTGCGCTTTGAGGACTGCAGCCTGAAAATGCGCGCCAAAGACTCGAGAAGCGGGTCACAAAAGCTGCTCTGTCGCATGCATCTCAGCTGCACACCTCCCAGTCCCAAGCTATGCGCCACGCCAAGAAAGCCCTGAGTGGATCTGTGATGATTTGTGAAGATCTCAAAACATCGGGAGTACCTTTCCACGAGCAGCTGTGGCTGCCTTCTGCGGCTTCGATGCCAACAGTCTGCAGCGAAATCTTGGGCCCGTTGTCGGTGCTCGATTTGGCGTCGGCACCTGTCGCAGAAACCAAAATCGACACCCTTAGCATAGCCTTTCGAATGGGTCTTTTCTGGCCTTCGGCTCCAGGTTTTCAAGGCCCTGGCTCGGCTCCGGCCCGCTCGCAGCGACTCGACCTGGGCGGGGTTTGGCGAGGTCCCGCAGATCCGCCCATGGGACGCTCGTGAGCTCACGGCTTCTTGCTGGCAGGCGCGGCTTCGCTGGACTTCTTCGGCTTGGACCTGTCTCGGACGGAGCAGTGGGACAGGTGGCCTTGCATGACAGCAGAGCCTGGCCTGCCAGGCCGAGAGGTAAGTGGAGAGCGCGCGAAGGCGGACTTTGAGGAGGAAGCTGCTGGTCGCTCGGGCCTTCAAAGGCAGGGCCCGCAGGGCTGTCAGTCGCTTGGAGTGTTTGCAGTGCTTGCGCTTGGGACCTGCATCTGCCAAGAGCTGAGCATCTTCTTCAACAGCGCGGCGACGAAGCCGCGCAGTACAGTGAGCTGCACAGCCTGCAACCATGAGACTGCAGATGGATGGTTCGGTTCGCTGGTGTCAGGAGAGCGCCTGCATGTGGTGCGGATGGATCTCGAAGGGTGCTGGATCGAAAAGAAGGTCAACTGCAGGGTCCCACCACCTGAAATATGATCGAGCATCTGTATGCGGATGCATGAAACCACGACTGAGACTTTGGACCATGTGCGCTGTTGTGTGTGACCTCAAGGCACGAAGGCTTTTGCAAGAGTGCCAGCGTCAATGAATTTCGTGAATTCGCGATCTCGGCCTGAGCTGCGTGGCAGCCAACGTCTGTCGACACAGGAAAGGCAGTGAAGGGCAGAAGCTTAACTTGCGACTTGCACCCTTGCCGCTCGCCTATGGCATCCGGATCCCGCAGCATGCACCCGAAGCCAGCACCAGGCCGCCAGCAGCTGCTGCTCACTGCGCATGGCCACCACCTCTCACACACATTGCAAAACGCAGATGCGTGTGGCGGGTGGCGCTGTTAACAGGGCAGGGCCCGGGGCGCGGCCGCCCGCCCGGCCTTCCCACGCTTCCGGAACCAGCGAAGCCAGGCCTGCGAGCTGAGAGCGAAACCGCGAGCTACCGACCGACCGACGGACGGGCCCTGTCACCCCCCGGCCTGCCAGGCCGCAGTGAGCCGAGAGCGGAGCCAGTGCACGTCCGCCCAGCTCCGGTACCTCCGCCCGCAAGGCCGCTTGCGGCTTGAATGGCCTTCGCACTTTGTCCACTCCCTGCAGCACAAGGCCATGAGCTGTCGCTGATGCGAGTACGCCCGCAGCGCTGTCCAGCACGCCTGACCAACAGTGAGCCATGAAGACGAAAGGCTGGGTCAGCGACGCAGCCTGTAGCACTCGGCAGCGTGCGAGTCGCATGCCATGGGCCAGGAGCTCTTTGGCCTCCGCAGGAGACCAAGGCCAAGGCCAACAGCAGTATATTCTGCGCATTTAGGGCCGAGCAGAGTGCACCTTAAAGGTGACCGTCCCAGCACGGGAGTCCGGGCTCACGAGAGAGCGGGAAACTTCTGGGGGAGTGACAACCAGCAGCCAGCTGCCGTAAGCTGCGTGCAGGCAGCGTCGGCACTGGAACCTGAGCCGAAGCGCCCACTGCAGTTTGTACCCATGACTATACTCCCACTCCTAGTGCATATACATCATCCTTCATTTTGGCTAAACTCAACTGAACTCCCTGATCCAAAAGGAAACCTAGATAGACTGCTGGATCCCTAAGCAATTTCGAAACCTATCAGCAGCCTCGGACTCGGAAGCAGGGACAGGTGCTGTACCACACCGGGACCTGGACCCGTGCAACCGGGCGAATCTATCGCGGAAGCTTCTTCTCGCCGTGAGGCAAAGCTGCCATCTCGCCACGCCAAGCCTCGAAGCAAGACATCAAAGCCCCTCCCATTGGAGGCTGTCAGAAACTAGCAGAGCCCACTCTTGCTAGCATGATAATGACAGTTTTCTGAACCCCCCCTTCATGGTTCTTGAGATCCTGGCTTCAGGCTTTGTCGACGCTGCGAGGACCTCCGCGCAAGGTCTGCAGCCCTCTCGGCCATGTCCGACCTGTGAGGCTTTGCATAGGCAGGATAGGCTGAGTCAGGCTGAGAAGCATGTCCTGCGTCCTGCCTCGTCCTGCGGTACCAGTATCCCAGCGCCTGCGCAGACGCAGGAGTCACAGTCACAGAATCATACGAGTAGAGCAGGTCCAGATCTATAAGACATCTAGCCGTCTAGCATTTCCTCTGCGCCTGCTTTCGTCGAAGCTCCAGCACGAGCTCTCGCTCGTCTTGCACAGCACTCTGCCAAGCACCAACCGCCTGGGCCACTCGACTCTGGAGCTCCCGAGTGCTGGGAACTTCCGAACTTGGAATTTCACTCTTGCGAGGCTCTTCCGATAGGCAAAAGCATCCGCAAGGATGGCCATGCCAGGGTCGCCCAAGTCGGGTTGGGGCCTCCAGGACAGGAGAGTCGGACTTGGGACGAAAGCACGTCCAACGCTTCCGAACCCGCCAATCCTCGGCTGCCACGCGCTGGCTTCCTGACAGCGTGCTGCCTTCAATGAAAGCTTATGCGTTGCGCATCTGTGCAGCCTACCGTGGGTCCTCCGGGGATCGGAAGGGAAGCATCGAAGTGGAGACCAGTGCAGAGGCCGTGGGAAGCAGGTCGACCAGGTCCGGACCTACACTGACAAGTTCTGCTTGGCAGATTTTCGCAATTTTCAGCAGCTGCCTGGATCTTTGTCTCCCTGTCTGATCGCCGCGACTTCCTTAAGATTTGTGCTGACTCCAAGGCCGCTGCCAAGAGCTCATTGGGCTGGGGCCGGTGTAGCTGCCACTGCCGTCAAGGGTTCTTCCGGGCTGGCTGTCGTTTCGCCCGTAAGAACGGACTCACCTCCAGCTTCCTTCAGCCGACTCTCGGCGGGCGAAGGCTTCCGAGTCCTCTCGACTGCACTTCTCAGAGAATCTGCAAGCGTAGTCTTGGCTGACCTTTGCCGAGTCGGAGAAGTCTGAGCCAGGACCGCGGGCACCGAGACGAGTGACGGAGCCGACGGAGCCGGCGGAGCCTGCTGCGGACCTCAGAAGCAAAGCTCTGCAGAGATGCTCAGAGCCGGTCACAGTGTCACACAGAGCCCATTCTTCCTTCCTTGCCTGTCGTTGGCTTTGCCTGGACGGGGATGTAAGCCTGCCAAACTACTTCTATCCAGGAGGCCCAGAGTAGGCAGGCTAGCTGCTCTCGCCTTGGGAGCTTGCGCTGGCAAGCTGTTGCTTTTCCTTGGAGGGTTTGTGGGACGGATCGGATGGGGTTTTTTGATTTGCAGGCACCCATGAAGCCTCTTTACGGGCAGCAACTCGGGACCATGCCAACAAACCGCATCGGGCAAGATGGGTTCCAGTGGCGCGCGGGCATTCGCTTGATTCCCGGTATGTCTGCCCCACCTGAACTCCACGGGGGCGGCTGGCGCCTTCGAGTCGCATGTTTGAGACGCAGGCTGCAGCAAAGCCCTGTAGATCTGAATCCCGGCGAGGTCCGTGGCCTGCAGAAAATGTTGTACACGTACAACTACTAAACCCTGTCATGACCAGTGGTTTCAAGAACTTGCTTGACCCTTGGCGCACGCGCCAACTGCAGCTCCGAATACGAATTCAGACTGCTGTAGGCAATAGCCCTGCAGCCAGGGCAGAAGCTGTGTGGCACGCTGCCACTGGCTAGCTTGCCCACACGCACCCATGCTAGCTGTGCAAGCAAGCTCATCAAAAAGGAAATCGTGCAATGCAACTCTCTGAAGTAAATTACATGCGAGCTGCCACTGGGCAGAGGCACGGCAAGCACTAATGGCTGCAGTCAAGCAGATCCCGTTTGCAGGAATTCGCCAGTCATCCATGCACTCCAACAAGTCTACCGCCAGCTGCCAGTTGCCAGAATCAGCACACGCAGAAATGGTTGCGCTGAGGGTGAAGCTGTCAGGTCGGAGTTCCTGCCGCAGCATCGCGTGAAGCAGCTCCAAGGCGATCTCCCACTCCCCACAGTTCTCACAGGCACTGATTGCGGTGCTGCAGCCTCATTGAAAGAGACAACAACTTCTGGAAGAAAGATGAGTGAAAGCTTGATTTCTTGGAGTTTAAGGGCTGCCTGGGCACTGTTGGCGTCGTGAAAGCCGGCCGCCTGTGAAGCGTCGAGGAGGCGAAGTCCACACTGCCATTGCGAGCCCCTCTCGCATGCTGTAAGGCTTGTCCGAAAAGTCACCAACTGGCGCATCTGCTCGTCATGCAAGAGTAAGGATTTCCCCCACTCACTGGCATCGCCAAAGCTAGTGGACATGACACAGAAGGCTACGACATCAGCCTGAACACCTCGACTCAACCGATGAAAAATGGAAAGTGCCAGCCGCCACCTTGAACTTTCCGCGCCCACGGAGTCCATGACGGAGCTCTGTACAACAATCGAAGAAGGGATCCCCACCTGACCCATCCGCTCCGCAATGTGAAGGGATTGCGACCACTTAAGCCGGAGGCCTGCTACGTTTGCGAAGCTCACGCAGCTACGCCTCAGACTCAGGCCCGGCAGGGAGTGAAAGAAGGCCATGACCCTGCGCCAGGCTGGCCCTGCAGACCCTGGCTGTTTGGACGTAGCCGTAGCCGCCGTAGCCTTGGAGGCTGACACGGCGCTGAGCAGGGCAGCCTCGAAGGCGTGGCGGTCGCGGCCGGAGAGGCCGAGAAGAGCGTGCTCCCATGCCCAGGGCCCCTTTAAGAGACCAAGGGCAGAGAGAGCACGCGGCCATTGCCAGGCGGCCTCAGGCCGAGTCATGGCAGCCGCAGCCGCCGTCTGGGTGTATTGATCCGAACGCAAGGAATGTGTGGGCATCCGTTGCAGCAGCAGCAACGCCAAATCCCAGGCAGTTTCTGAGCCAGCACAAGCTGCAATCGTGGGGTTGTAAGAGAGGTTATCCAGCCGAAGGCTCCTCGGCCGGAACGTGGACAGCAAGGCGAGGGCGGCTTCCCAGCAGCCTCGGATTCTCAGATGAGCGCGCTCTCGTGTTCAAATCTGAGTCTGGGTGAACCTATCCCCAACTGGAATTCGTGCGCTGTCTCCATAGGCGTCCCACTCTGGAGCCGTCTGGGTCACGTCTGTGTACACAGACCGACTGCATGCCAGGTTAATATGGAGGAAGTTGAGAACTAGTGCTCGTCTAGCAGTATCACGGCCTCAGACATCGTTAAAACCATTATATACGCCGAATCATCGCTACACAGTTTTCGTGAAGCAGCTGGCTTTGCTGCATGCGCTGATGGCCGCGCTGCAGATGATTTCGTTCACGAGGAGTTTCTGGTCCCTCAGGGCACTCAGCATGTGTAATGCGGTGGACCACTGACTCCCGTTTGCACAAGCAGTGATCACAGCGCCAAAGGTGAATTCATTGGCCCTCACTCTCCCATCCATATCAGCCAATACTGCTAGAGCCATCTGCCACTGTTGACAACTTCCACAGGCACGAATCAGAGAAGTGTAGGCGATGACATCTGGGTAGAGCCGAATCTGCGTCGGTAAGGAGCTGAGAAGCATCAGCGCAGTCTGCCACTGCTCGTCGCAGGCAGACAACGCCGCTCCACAACTGACTTGGTCTGGCCAGGGCATGAGCAACTCCAAGGCTTCGGTCCAAAGACGTCTGCGAGCACAGGCAGACATCGCGGCATTCAAGGTACTCCTCGGCCTGCATTCCGCTTCCTTCAACGCACCATCTGAAAGCGCTCCTAGGGCCCTCTGCCATCTGGCGGAGAGCCAGGAGATGAGCTGGTTGAAGCTGACGATACTCGGCAGCACACCCTCCTGCTGCATGCGATGAAAGACTTGCACCGCTGCAGCCCAGGCCCACAGATCCCGACTCTTGCGTGCAGACATGGCGACGTTGAAGTGCATCACGTTCCTCGGCTCAAGCTCTCCCCTCTGCGAAGCTCTGAGCCCTCCTTGCAGTCCTCTGAGCTCCTGACACTTGCAGCTGCTGCCGGTGCCTTGGACGCAGAATGTCTGGAATTGAATCTGGCATGTCGCAATGTCAACAAGACACACAGTCAGCACAGCTTTTCATGCAGACGGGTGTCATCTTCTCCAGCACCTGCAGCGCGACTTGCTTTTGTTTGATCTTGACTTGCTTCCAGGGATCTCACATCTCGGTACTTCGGCCGAGCGGCTTCGGTGGTAGATTTGACACTGCTGGTCTTGGCGAGATCCTTGAGGTAGACCGTTGCGTGTTTCGGGTCTCGCCATATCTTCTCAGCGCCCTGCACAGGCGTGTAGAGAGAACAGCTCCCTGAATCATGAACGATACATCAGCTGAACATCTTGGAGGCTAGGCATTCTGGCGCCCATGCAGGCTGAATGATCATTAATCACAGTCCCCTTCGAAGCAATTGTGCTGCTGCTTCTTATGTGCATGCACATAAAAAGTAGCAGCACAAAGACCCCGTCCTTGACCAGCCTAAGGCGTTGAGTTGAGGTTATGCAACAGCTTCGCGGGCCTCAAGACCAAGAAAGCGCTCGTGCTTCGCCACCATTTTTTACCAAACGGTGCCCGGCAGTCCATGGGAGCATTCTACTGACATCGCTCTCCGGTTCCGGGATTTGTTGTTGAGTACAAACTGTTGTCGACGATCTTCTGAAACTCATTCCTTCGCAGGACCGTTGTTTGCTGAAGCCTGGAACCCTGATAGAAAGGGCGACGGGCGACCCGGAAGCGGCTAAAGCCACATTGCAGAAACAAACTCACCCAGGAGGCGGCACAGATTCCATGCTTGGCAATGGTGGCATCGTAGACCTGAAGATCATCGCAATGGGCCTAAACTCACTAACTGCACTTCTGCAGGCACCTTCAGCACGTGGCCGAGTGTGAGGGCTCTTTCCCCCTCCGCAGACCTGAACATGGTGACTGGCGCATGGCCGACCAGCATCGCATGTCTCCTCTCTGGCGGGTCGCCTAAAGATTTCGCTGACGATCACCTGCTGCGCGTGAATGCTGGCCGGATCCAGATTCTCCGCTCCAAACATAGACATCCTGCAATCGCTTGCGGACAGGAGGAATCACTACAACCAACAGACTGTAACTGCTGCACACAGAAGGAATCATTAAACTTAGCATGATTAATTCAAAAGCCAGTTCGACGCTGTATCTCACTACTCACAGCTGTGGACTGTGAACATCTAAGTCCAAGACAGATTCTCCATCCGCAGGGAGGATGTTACGCCAAGAAGTGCCTGGCCCGGCAATACTCTCTTGAACGCTCAAGGCCTCAACGGATCGCCTGGACATCTGGCTGTCCACTCGACCTCAGCTCACCAAGACTCCAGTTCCAGTGAGGCAACACTCATCACTGTTTGGATCAGCGAGAGAGTGCCCGAGGCATTATTTTTAATTCTTCTCCCCAAGCACAAGAAGGCGTACCGTGCTGAGCTGCCTCGAGCTGTCGCTAGGTTCTCAGCTCTCCCTTTTCGCATGCACTGATCGCTGAATTGAAAGTGATTTCGTCGACCGGCAGGCTTTCCCTGAGCATGTCCTCAAGCAATACCAGGGCCCGGATCCACTGAGAGCTCCTCTCGCATGCACTGATCGCAGAGTTGAAGGCGATAGAACAAGAAGCGCCCGTGGCGGGTATACTTCTTGAGGGAAGCTCTGCCAAAAACGCCAGCGCCCACTGCCACTGGGCCCCTCTCGAGCAGGCACTGATTACAGCACTCAGCGTGATTTCATCAGGCTGCAGCTTCGCTTCAAGTTCCATCATCAGTGCCAGAGCCAGTCTCCAGTTTTCCGCTTTATCCGCGGCGCTGATGGCCGCATTGAACAAGAGGAGGTCGGCCGAGTGCAGTTGCTGAGCTAACTGGAAGACAAGGAAAGCCCTCTGCCATTCGCAGCCTCTTTCGCAGGCAGTCAGCGCTGCACCGTAGGCCTTCAGATCAGGATCTGACATCTTAGAGAGCTGAAGCAGAGCCCACTGCCACTGCGCGCCCGTTCCCAAGGCGTGGATCAGGGCAGTTCGGACTTGGACGGCCTCGACGGCAAGCTCCCCAAAACGAGCTTGAAGCCACAAGGCCCAGGGCCAGCGGTCGCCCTGGAAAGCTCGGCACGTCGCTGTGAAAGTCGCTTCTGTCTTCCTGACCTGCAAGCGGGACATCTCCCCGAGCAGGCCCAAGGCTTCCTGCCAGAGCTTCTCGTCTTCCCCGCAGAGCTTCAAAAGGAGGTTGAAGCTGACGCTGAGGTTCTCCGTGTTCTCCACCATCCCTATCAGCCCTATCATGCGCCCCAGCAGGCTCCGGCCCAGTTCGTACTTGCCACCGGCTCGGCATGCAGACAAAGCAGCATTCAAAGTCAGTATGCTGGGAGCCTCTTTGGCACTAGACTCGCATAAAGCCAAGGCCTGCGACCAGCAACTCTGCTCACACATGCCTTGGGCAAGACTCCTTGCACAATCAGAGGGAAACAGCCCGCGATTCAATGCCTCAATGCTTGAGACAGCTGTGCTCCACGATCCTTCGGCGCCCAAGTCTCTGATAACGAGCAATATGGAGGACCAGCTGCACAGGTGTTGTGACGAAAATCCGCTGCCTTACTCTGGCACTTACTCACTTCTGGTCGGCCAAGCCACTAAACTCGCGTCATATGTTCGGAGTATGATTGAAACTCCAAATTTAATTTAACAGAAAGGTACGCTGCCCCAGCATTCGTACATAATTATATGGTCTTGCTGATACATAAATAGCAGGTGCATGAACTAAGGAAAGACCCAATATATGGAAATACGATGGGCCAGAGCACATGCGCACGAATGGGGAAAGGAGGTATATACTCCTGTGCGCAGGCCCGGGGCGATGTCATATGTGGGATATACCACAACCATGCGATATGATCACACGTAACGGCAGAGACATATCCACATAAACGATTGGAGTTTTATGTGTCGTGCGAATTTCTGCGATACTTCTGGATATCAGATGTGTTGGAACTAATGCGCCATGCACTTAGAATAAATTTCAACACATGAAACAACAAACTCCTGTGGAATGCACTATGGTGGCCTTAAATATATAGAGACATGTATCATGGGAGTTTGACACTGGAATCTGCACCCGAGTGTAAGGAGAAATGATATGATACAGGAGTGTCTTAAACAAAACGATACGACATAGAGACTCCCATCCTCCATAAAGTCAGGATTAGGATACTACTACCGCTCCTGTTGAAACCACAACTGTCATGCTTAAGCCATGTATACAGACAGGACATGACCTATGTGAATGTCGTTTTCATGACAAAATCGTGCGTCCCCACAACACTCAGGATCCCGCTGAAGATGCCAAGTTGCTCCCGAACGTTAAAGTAGAAGTCTGCAAGTTTGGTTCGGTTCGCCTACACAGCAGGGTTGGCGCACATAAGAGGTACATACATTTGATATGCTCATGCCATAACTATAGCATCGAACTCAAGCATGCCACACAGACATTCACGTAACAGACGTGGCTCTAACCTCTAATGAACTATGTGACGGCATGTGGAGCACATATCTTGACTTTGAGGTTTAGGTTTTAGCCATGTCTGTTTCCAATGTGTCTGCGTTAGCATGGGTTGTGGACTGCTGCAATTCTTCGGGGTTGGCTCTAGATATGTAGGGAGCCAACACTCGAGAAAATGAAAAAACACGAACAAGGTAGTCAAATGCCGGGCCCCACAGCAGTCCAACCTCAAATTTAATTAATGGGTTTAGCACCAGCATTGCAGGTAAGGGAGCTTCTGGAATCCTGCACAGCCTGCACGACTGCCGACCACACGGACGTGAGGACTACCGGAAAAGCAGCACCGTAGGCAGAGAGATCCTTGCGCAGCGAGAAGTGCTGCATGACTGAGAGCAACTGCTGCGAAGTCTCCCACTGCCTTTGCCGTGAGCAAGCCTGCACGCATCCCGCCAAAGGTGCGCCCTCGTCCCAAAGCTTGTTTCTCTTGCACTTGCGTGCATCTGCCAAAAGTTGAACCGCCGTCTGCCACACGGCTTTGCATGCCAGAATCAAAGAACTTAAGCCAACATCGTCCAGTCCGTCTCTGCCACGGAAACCTGACTGGCTGACAGATGGTTATAGTCAGAAGACCCTGCAGTTCCCGGTTCCTACATGTACGTGAAAGGAGACATGGGGTGACAAGCTGAGAAATCATGGCACTGCCCATGCGGCATTGCCGACCCCCCCCCCNCCCCCCCCCCCCCCGCACAGTGTCGGCGGCAGTCCCTATCAAATGCGACGGTCAGTACACTGTTTGGGGAAACCATCGGAAGCAACTTGCAGACACAGTGTCCTGGGAAAGCCGACACCAGAAGCTGACGAGCGGCTTAGCGACAGCGCATGCTGCCAGTTTTCAAAGGAGCCTGTCGCAGATGTCAAGCAAACCTTGTTGGGTCGGGAGGCGGCACTTCTCATGCGTAGGAGGAAGTCCAAGCATGTTCTCCAGCGCTCGGAAAGTGAGCGCAAAGCTGAACCCAAAGTGATCACATCTGGCCGGAGGTCGAGTCCTGTCGCGACTCTGAGCATCGCCATCACGTTCTGCCAAGACGAGCCAGAGAAGGCAGACCCAAAGCTTGCACGATTGTAGCTAACGCCTTGCTGCCGCATCGCCATGAGTTTCTCCAACGGCCTCTCCCAAGAGAGTGGTGCGAAGCTGTCGATCAGCGTATTCTCCAAGATCGCATTCACTTCCAGTCCCAGCCCCTTCAAGTTCAAAGCCAGTGCCGATGCCACAACCCATCTGCGGCTTCTGGCACAAGCATTGAGGACGGCACCGTAGTTGATGCTGTCTGCACACTGAAAGGAACGGAGGACATGTACCGCATGTTGCCATTGCTGGGACATCTGGAAAGATGCGAGTACCTGAAGCACAAGAGCAGAGACGAGACACAACTGGGCCCCGGGCGAGGCAACGCGAGTGCAATGCCCGTGAACCCGGCTGCCTGCTGAGCCTCCGCCGGCTTCACATCGCAGCGCTGTCGCTGCAGCCTCTGTAGTAGATGCGAAACTGAAAGAGCTCGGGCCGGCTTGGACTTTTTGACGCTGTCCTGGGCAGCCGAGTCGAAATGCTTTCCTGACTGTTCGTTTCGGTTCCTTCAATGCAGCTATTCTGGGTTACTCGCAATAATAACATCTGACTATGCTATTCGAAGCAACATGCCGGGCTGACAGAGGGAGGGTGAAAGCAACCAGTGAGAACGACATGTCGGAGCATGTAGGCCCCAATGCAGGATCAAGAATGTCTCACATTCTTCCCTGCCTGACTCCAGCTCAGACTGGCTACATTGGCAGCTACATGTTGCTGCCTCGGCATGTTACAGTAGCCGAGTTGACTTGAGCCCACTGCGGCTGCGAAGTTCTTCCTGTCAATACATTTACACATGGACACCGCGAACCAAATCATCTCAGGGCGCGTCGCAGCCCGTCGCTGCTCAAGCTGTGACCTTCGCTGCGGAAATGCTGCGGAACTCCGAAAACAGCCCATGCAACACAAGAACTTGTGAACCAATGAGTGCCACACGCACTTTTGAGAGCCTCCACAAGTGTCAAGCTTGAGCCGACGGACATTGATGCAAATGCGTCATGTTTGACGTTTGCACCACACACTCAAGTAGGGCATTGCTCCCGGCAGACAGGGTTTGGGTTTGGCTTCAGCGACAAATCACAAGGATAAGATCGTACGTCGGGCATGACTGTGGCCGAAACGGCGCGGGCTGAGAGAACCCGGGTCCGCGAAACGGGTCCGGGTACAGCTTGGTTTGCCAGCGTCGGGCATCTCTTTGTCTGGCCGATACGATCGCAGCGCACAAGAAGGACGCAACAAAGAACAGAAACATCGAGAAGAAACGCGGTGCGAGTATTGAGGTCGAGAAAGCTTGCCTGGCTCTTTCATAGCCTGAAGAACATCCAAGGTTCCCCTGGCAACTCTTTCACTGTCAAGAGATTTCGTGGTCGTGTCTATTCGGGCTGTTTCGGCAGGTTCCGCTCTTGTCACTTTGTCCAGCTTTGGGACACGAGGTTCGTTATCGCTTGGCCCGGCGTGCTTCGCTCAGCCAAAGAGAGACGGTCTTGAGATCCGTCGTGCCTGCAAGCTGCATGAAAGGCATCTTGACACCTCATCTACACTGAGTCCCTCCGAGCCTGATTAGGCCAGGCCTCCCATCCAACGAAGGAGCTCCTGCACGAAGTGAGGCATCTTTTTGGCGAGACTGAGCCTCTCTCTCTCTCTGCGACCTCGATGCGCACCAGGGGCTCATCCTGAGGCCGCAACAAAAGGCTTTAGGAGTCGATGGTACCATTGAAATGCTGCCACGTCCACGTCATTGCTTCTTCTCAGTCTTGGCTTTGCGCCGCCTGATCATCCTTTTCCAGGACACACCTGTTCACTGCCCCACGGCCAAGCCGGCAGGGCGAAGGCTCTTTTGAGTCCGCTCTGAGCTTCTCGCCAGAGTCGGCTGATGTCTGGCGACCTGAGCGGCTGGGAGCTGGGAACGAAACCGCAGCCGAGCGCCTGGGCCGCCTGGGCCGCCCACGTCATGGAGGAGTCCACGGCCGTGAGCAGTGTGGAGAAGGCTCCAAAGTTCTGCCGCGCATCGGAATTCAAGATTGGACACTGGCAGTAGCAGTAGCAGTAGCAGTTACAGTAGTAGTGCGGCACGTCGAAAATTCATGCTCCTTTTTCGCCGCGATGCACTGAAGGCGACCATCCTGGTTGTCGAGCCTGGCCGGGAAGGGGCAGCTGGACACGGAAAAGGCTGCCGCGATCTGCTGCCCATCGGCTCGGCGGCAGAGCTTGCAGCTGAGCTCCGCATTTTGGACTTGGCAGCCCTGACAGGAATTCAAGTAGGGCCCTTCGGGGATGCCGGGCTCGTTGGGGAGGCCCTGGCAGCGAAGCTTTCCATTGTCGTTGTCCAGAGACGCAGGTGCAGGGCAAGCATTGAGCGGAAAAGCCGAGGGCATCTGCCTTCCTGCGGCTGTGGAGCAGTGGCTGCATTCCAGCAGCCCGTTGCTCAGTGCACAGCCTTTGCAAGACTGCTGATATCCACCAGCCGGAATGCCCACATCGTTGGGCTTCGGCTCACACTGCAACTGACCGTGGATGTTGTTGACCTGCGGAGTCCAGCAAGTGGCCAAATCCAGAGAGGAGCTTGCGGAGGGCGATCCGGGTTGCCGGCAGTGACTGCAGGAGAGGAGGCCCTTTTCCGTGATGCGGCAGCCGCGGCAGGAGTCCAAGAAGCTTCCCTCTGGCAATCCTGGGTTCTACTTTAGGAACACTGTAGACCAGAGTAACATTGTATAATCAGCATGGCATGTACTAAAGAAAACATACTAACATACTATATTTTATTTGCTACGTTACTTACAAAACACGGTAACCGGTAACGTGACTGCTCCTCAAGAAGAGCTCAGGAGCCGTCTCCGTTGGGCAGAGGCCTTTCCAAGAGCTGCTCCTGGACTCGCGCCTCGTAGGCCGCTTGGTACCGCGCAGCCTCTGAAACCGCCTCCGGGCTCTTCTTGAAGAGGGCCTCCCAAGAAGGGGCCGCTGAGTCCGAGTGTGAGGCATGAAAGGAGACTGTGCCCGAGTTGGAGTTTCTGTTTTTGAAAGCCCCTCGCCCTTCGATGTGCACACTTTGTCTCTGTGTTCTTGGTCCTTGCGGCGCATGCGTTGCACGCATGTTGTCTAGGTCTCGAATCTCGGCTTTCTTCCCTTAGGACCCTGGCCCCCTGGCCCCCTGGCGCCCTGGCCCTGTGGCCTTGAGCGCAGGAGGGTAGGTGCCCGGACAGTACCAGCTCCCTGGCGCATCGCAGAGGCGGTTCTCGGGGTCTGCGGACCAGGAACGGGAGTCCGGGGCTACCTGGTGCACCTTCAAAATGCGCACGCGCCGGTTCTTGCTGAAATAGACCTTCTCGAAGAGCCTGGGGTCGAGTTCAGCTCGGCCACAAAGGCCGTAGACCAAGGAGGCTTTCATCATCTTGCTGGGGCGGCCGTCTGGGAAGATGCCGTAGGCATCGCAATCCTCCTCGGCGCAGTGACCCTTGTAGACGGAGTTGGCGATGCGGGCCATGTGCTTGGACTTGCCTACGTCATCCTTCCCGCCACCCCCAGCCCAAACAAGGGCGTAGTCTGCTAAATGCCGGGCGATGGCATGGGCCTCTGGTACAGGAGAAGAAAGGCACAAGCCCAGCAGGGCGATGTGCTCGTGGTTCCAGGTGTTTCCATCAGCTATGGTCGTCCTGTTGGCAATCCCAGCAATTTGGTAGCCGTAGTCCCACCAAGCCATCACTCGAGCATCTTCCGGTGTGTTGTCCCTGAGCCAGTTGTAGGCTTCTCGATAGTCATCGATGATTTGCCCATTCCGGGCCTTGGTGACGATCGTGGGGTGCGACAGGGACCAGCGAGCCTTGTCTTCGCAAAACTCCAGGAACTCTTGGGCTTGTGGCCAAAGCTGATGACCAAGCACTAAACCACCGCCAAGCCGAAGAACGCGCACAAGTCCGCGGTTCCAGAGCTTTCCGGAGCCTTTGCCAGCTCCCAAGATGGGCCGGGCCATCAATTGCTCGAAGGCAAGGCCCAGAGCACAGCCTGTGAGGGCCGAGGCGGGCAAAGCCATCAGAATCACCTAAGTAAGAGATGATTGAGTCTTTTACTGAGGAGTTGTCCATATAATCGTACTCCACACAAAGAACTCTCCACATCCCGGTGACCAGGCGGCGCATGCGCAGGGAGAAGAAAAGGCTGACGGCACCGAGCGCCAGTAAGAATAGGCCTACATCCTTGCGCGGTCTCAACAGGAGGGCCGGCACACCCAAAGGCGCCACATAGGAGACGAGGCCGAGATATCTCAGGAATGCGTCGGGGCTCCCTGGCTGGTGCTCGGCCACGGAGTCCACCAAAGGGTTCCCGGTTTTCGTGTGTTTCACAAAGAGGGCCCGGACCCTCACCGAAAAGGGGCCGATGAATCCTGGGCAGAGATACGCACACATCTACGACCAACGCACCTGCCAACATCTGCCACCAACCCCAATGCACTCCCACCCCTCCTCCGAAAAACATTTGTTCTCATGGCTTCACGAACGAAATGGCACAGCGGGTCTCTCGGCACCGACTCAACTGCGACGTGACAAGTGACAATTCTCTCATTATTTCCATCTCTCACTCATTCTCTGTCTGTCTGCCTGTCTCTCTCGCTCTCTCCCTATCACCAGGCTTGAGGGCGCGCCCCCGTTGGGGACGCCTGTTGGTTGAAGGAACGCAACGTTTTTGCGCTTCCCGCCTGAGGGGATGAGGAGGGCAACAACCAGGACGAACATCGCCAGAAGCCCGAGCTCACGTGCAGAGTTCTTGGAGACCTGGACAGCCTATCAGCCCGGGTTCTGAAGAAGGACAGGACTTGAAGATCTAGTGGGTTGGCGAGGTGACACAACGGGTGTTTGACATACAATGAGCACATGACTGCTGAACTTGCGATATGCACAGCATGCATTGGTGCGGGGCAATGAGCTTCAAACTTCCGTCGTATAATATACATCATACGAAATGATGCAAAGACAGATGAATCTGCACCCTTGAGTGTTGAGACCTTTCGCAGCTGCAAGGCAAAGAACAGCACCAGGGGCCCGAGTTGTTCTGCAGAGCGGAGTGGAGTCCAGGACACCACCGGCACCTCCAGCAGCACACGGTGCAGAAAATGGGCGGGGAGGCACCTTTTCTGCCCTAGGCGGGACCTCTCAGGTGGTATAAGTTTTCACACTTGGGGTTTACTGCTTCTTTTAGGCTTTAGGGTTCAGGGTCTTTTAGGGCTTTAGGGTTACTACTACTGACAGGTCGCGGCAGGCCATGCAAACTGTACGGGCACCACGTTTCGGCAATGTAAGAGTTGCCACAGAACAACATCTGAAAACATCGTCCCATCACTTTGCAGTGCGGAGCCCAAGCAAGCTGCCTGGATGGCCAGCGACGTCCCCACTGCGAAAAAGAGGGTGTAAGCCTTCCGAACCGCTCGACATCCAAGCATCCAAGATCATGACTATCATGATGGAGATATGGGCCAAGCTTTACTACAAACCGGTATCTGGGGACTCCACGGCATAGAGCTGACCTTCCGAGCCCAGCAGCATCAAGAGACCTGCGTGCAGGCCGACCATGTTCCTGGAGGCAGACACCAGGGGACACCGAGTCCAAGAACTGACACTGACACACTGTGGCCGACATCCACTTGAGCTGAAGGTCAGTACGAGGATGTAACCGCCCCAGGATGCTGCCATGTAAGCGTAGGCGAGCCTGGCCACTGGGCCGTGCTGCAGTGCTGCAGTGCAGCGCAGGCAGTGGCAATGGAACCATGGCAAACACCGCACCCAAGCGTCTCAGGCGCATGCCCTGCCAGGGCCGCGATTGGCCAGGAGCTCTTTGACCGGAGAGCTCTGCACCAGAAGAAGAAGGTTGCACACATCGCGGGCACTGCGACGGACTCGTTGTCAAAGCCTCAGCTCTAGAGCAGAGACGGCGACGGCGAGAGCGACTCGCAGCTCCCGGCCTCCTCCGACAGACCTCGAGAGATGAGCGGGGAGGATGGCCATGACCAAGCTGGAAACCACTGCCGCGGAGCCCAGGCCCCCGGAGCACTCCAGCGCCAGAAGCCCGGAGAAAACGCTGGAAACCGCCCCCAACCTCAAGCAGAGCGCTGCACTCAAGCGCTCTGCAGAAGCGCTCTGCAGAAGCGCTGCAAACACTGCAGGCACCAGCTTGGCATCTCTGCACGTGCGGGGCAAGCAGCCATGCCGGCATGTAGCAGCAAACGAGGTTCAGAGTCCAGGAAGGATCCCACAGTCGCAGCGTCTGCCACAAGGCGACGGCTGTTATCTGCATACCGGGATAGATCGTCCTGCAGTGACATGACGCCATGCATACGCATGCTGAGTGTTGAGCACTGTGGCGTCACACACTTCAGACGGGGCTCGTTGCCACAGGGCGGCCTAGTGGATACCAAGACTGGTGGTCGAACCACGTGAAGAACCTCTGATGACTGATGGAAACACAACCCGCTGAAACGGGTGCATGAGGCTAACAGCAAACCCCACACTCACGGCAGGGCTTAGCCACTTCTTCCAGCCATGAGTTGCCAAGTACTCCGCCGCGCGGTAGTTGAACCAGGGGTCAAATTCATGAATTACCGGGCCATACTCCTACGTAGCAGTCTCGCGGTCTCACAGTGAACCAAGAAAAAGCAGGATATAGCAGGATAGGCCATTCAGACGCCCTCCTGGCCTGGATGGCATAGAGGCGGATCCGATAAGCCCGGCGGGCCGCCTCGCCCAGCAGCAGCAAAACGGAAAGCCAGCCCAGGCTTCGGACGATGCGAAGGCCAAGATCCTGCTCAAGAGATCAGCCGTCCGGAAGCAAGAAGAACGAGGGATCATGGTCAGAGCCAGAGTGCTCCCAGGCTCGACATCTTCTCCAGGTCCAGTGAATGCCGTGCGCCAGGGTTGCTGGATCGTGCGGTGCGCTTCTGCCATGAACGATTAACTCGCACCGGAGATCAGATGCTTTAATTCTTATAGTCTAAAATTTGCAGTTGGGCCGGGGGGTGTTGGGTGTAAACGGCCCGCGTGCTGCACACACGCCACAAACAGTCTATGTCTAAATAATTAGTGTGCGTACATACATACATACATATATATATATATATGTACATGTTTTATTATCCGCCGACCCCGCTGGGGCGGCGCCCAGAAGTTAGACTAGCTTCGGCGTCAGTTCCATGATACTCAACCCTACTCAACCCCACTCCGCCCCACGCAACCTTACCTCGGCCCC
>BGNK01000715.1:184264-203833 GCA_003297005.1 Symbiodinium sp. clade A Y106
GGCCCTACTCGGCCCTACTCGGCCCTACTCGGCCCTACTCGGCCCCACTCGGCCCGAACCCCCCAGGCGGTTCCTTTCGGTTTTGGGGTCGGCGGCATTGGCGGCAGCCATTAAATATAGTATGTATGTACACATATACAGTTAGATATTATATTACACATACATACAAACATATGTATGTATGTGTACATATCATAAGTACATAGACATGTAGATGCTGCATGTATGTATGCATGTATGTACGTACGTAGGTATGTATGTAGTGGGTAAGTGTGTATGTACGTATGCATGCATGTATGCATGTACGATATATGTACGCAGTACAATCCAGTACAATCTTAAGAGTGAAATGGTGGCCAGCTGTTCTCATGGCACTGCCCCATGCGTCTAAAGCTCTGAGTCAATTGTGGCTTCATGAGCAAATGGCTTGGTCGGCCCTGGTCGGCAACGCAACAAAGCGGCACTTTGCAACATTGCAACCAACCCGGCTGGCCAAGAACTGCCGTACAGGTGGATCGGCGTAGTGCCTGGCGAAGACGGACAAGGACATGGGGCATGGCTCTGCGGGCACATTGCTCAGTATGCCGCGTGCACTTCGTCGAAGAGCGCCTCAAGAAGCGCAACCAGGACGAAGAGCACGAGGTGGCGGAATGTTGCAGCGATGGCGGCGGGACCTTTCTGGATGAGGCTGTCGGAAGATTCTACAGCACCTAAGTTCCTCGGCCTCGCGAATTTTATTGAAGGTGCTTGTTGCCCATTCCTTTACAGCTGCCACGGCTATGCGGCTATGAGGTTGTGGCACCGGGGTCACCGAAACGGAACATCTTGTTGCACTTGTATCTGCACAGTCCTTCAGGCGGCTGTCCTTGCTACTCTTGGCCACCAAGGACGCGAAGAGGTCTATGGACACCTTCGCAAAAAAATATACCCCGCGCATCAGCGTTGTCGTTTGTCTTGGCGCAGCGCGACAAGATGAAGCATTAACAGCACATGCAACCCAATCAAACTGAGTGAGATTGAAACCCTGCCCCCCTGCAGCCCGTTCGCTTCTTGCATTGTGCCACGCAGACTGTCACCAGAAAACACGAGGCTGAACTCTTCCGAAAGGGCGCCACGCGCCTGACCCCTCATCAACGGATTCGGCAGCTCGGAGGTGCCTGCGGAGTCTAGTACAAAGTGAACGCATGCCGACAAAGAGTGCGGCTGAAAGCACCTGCCGCCTTGAAAGAGCTGGCGCTCAGTGAGTTGAAGACCTGTATTCTTAAGCCGGAGATGTCATGTGCAGCATGAGTGGTCCCAGACAGCTTGCCGGCTTGCCTGCGCGACCTCCTTGTTGGAGAGGCCCAGGCGCAGCAAGCGGAGACCTCGGCCGTCCGGAGGTCCGGAGCCAGGCCAGGCAGAGAGGGACGAACAGCTCGTGCTGTGGGCTGTGCTTTGCATGAACTCCGTATCCGACAGAGCACCCGAATTGCTGGAGTCCAGCTCTGCAAGGGCCTCCCCAGCAGTTGGAATCTCTCCGAGCTTGACAGTCTGAATCCGCAAAATTCATGCCTGCCCGATGCTTGTCCCGTTGGATGCCAGCCGGGACTGCAGCAGATTGCAGCAGCGACAGAGCAACGGGCCCTTTGCTTGAGCGCCTCGATCCTGAACATGATGGCATTGAACTCTTCCGGGGACAACGCGTAGTGGAAGTCCCGACTGGCACAGGGCATCTGCCGAATCTGATGCAACTCGAGGTGGAGTTGGCTCCTACTTGTAGTCTTAGTGATTGCTCTTCTGTGCCTTGTCGCCAAGAAGCGCACGACCATTGTGCGGAAGCTCTGGTAGGACACCCTGCCCGATCCTGTCATATCACCACATCACCAGCCTCAGCCTCAAGGACTCTACGCTTCGAAGCACCGGCCTTCGTGATCCAAGTATTGCACCAGCTGGTGGATTTCATCTTCTTGGAGCACCTGAGGTTGGGCGGAGCTGTGAGCCGCTCTCTCTCCCCGTCGCGAGGCTGCAGCTTGCAAGTGGCTGATCTCCACCTGCTCGCTGCAAAGGCCACGGCCACGGAGCTCCAGAAAGTCTAGAGACGAGTGCATGTCGCTCCTGCATTCGTTGGGTCGACACAGTCCAGTCCTGCAAGACTCGTGCGGTGAGCGAGCTATAAGCTTGTAAGCTTGGCGGTCTCCAGAGCTCTGACTCCACTTTTTGCAATGCAGGAAGGGCAGCTCAGAAGAATCGGAAAATCGGATTACAGCTTGGGGGCGCTTAGAACCTCGGTGCCACCTTCTCTTCCTTCTCTTGCCTCAAAGGCTCAGGCTCCTTTGCCTTTGCTTCCGTGGGCTGAGACTCCTCAGAGCAGAGGCTGCAACAGCCGGAGATACCGTAAGATACCAGGGTTACCAGAGCTCACCCGAGAGCCGAGCCTTCATCATCCGCAAGGCCTCCAGCTTTGCAGGCACGTCGCCCACCTCGCAGTCCACGAGCAAAATGCCGCTTCTTTGGGAAGGGTCGGGTCGATGTACGCGCTCCTCTTCTTTCGGCACCGGCGGGGTCCACGCCTGCCCGAAGGATGCGGCCCGCAGGGAAAACCTGACCCTGGCTCTTGTGCTCTTGGGCTGCCGGCGTAACTTGGCGGGGAGCCGAAGAGGGGCGTGACGGAACGGAGGAGCGTTGTACCTGAAAACTCTCGTAGGCACGGATATACAGCAGCTTCCCAGACAACGGGGCTCTCGAATGGTCGATGCGCACCGTAGGTCAACGAAAAGCGGGCGATGCCACCGACTAGTTTCAGTGCCTGGGCTGCCGAATGTGGCGCGGCTGCGGAGAGTTCGAGTCCCCCAGCTGGTGGCGCTTGGGCTGTTGCCACTGGCAAAGGGATCTTCGTGACAAGTTGAAGACCAAACCTGATGCCCAATGACAGCTCTTGCCAAGACTCGTCCCTTTCAAGCTCGGTGGCAGGCGATAGGCGGGGCAGCCAAGACCTGACAATCCGAGTGTTGAGACACGATCGTCATCTTAACAGCAGGAGTTGAAGGTGGACCGAGGTGGCAGTATGGCTGATGACACGAGAGTTCTTGCATCAAGCGAAACCTCGACCCCAGAGACTAGACGATACTGTTGCGTAGGCATGTCTTCAGTCTCCACGAGTGGGAACAACAAGTAAAGTCACTCGCGAGTCTTAGGCGCGGAGATATCTTAAACTTAACAAATGACTACCATCGCAGCACTCAGTGACCTCAAGCAAGGTGGGTTGCAAGGGAAAGGGCCAAACTCAATCTAGAAGAACGCTAGGATTCGGACTCGTGGTTCACATTGCCAGGCAGCGATGGCCTTTGCAACTTGGAAGGCGAAGCCGAAGGCAGCTTGAATTACATCCCAGCAGGCGGCCAGCCAGCAAGAAAGCCCGCCCACAACTCCTGCCACGCTTCGACCAAGAAGGAAATGCTGTGAAGCTTCAGCTGGAGCTTCCGAGCTACCGGGCCTCCGGCAAGTTGAAGAAGCCCTGAAACCAGCCCCGAAGGCCGGACACGTCCAGCTCCATGAGAAACCTCCGGTCCCGGTGGCCCAAAGGGCATCATGGTGTTGCACAAGCTGTTTTGCACACTTGTGAAATCAGCCAGGCAACTCACCGCCGAAGACCGCAAAGTCTCGCTGACCCTGGTTCTGTTGGCCTCGCTTCTGAGAGTTTGGGGAGCCTCAACGGCTTGCTTTAAAGGCGTACTTATGCGTACTTGAGGTGAGCGCAAGCCGTTCCGGGTTTTCTCGAGGGGGGAATTTGACTTTATCTCACCATGATGGGGATATACAAGTCCAGATAAAAGTGCGCTGAGTGTGTCAGGCGCCGGGCTCCAGATAGCCTCATAAGCCGCCGCAGCCACTGCATCCGGCCTCGCTGGCAGAAACACGAGGGAAGCCATGATTGGGAATCTTTCTTTCTGTGAGTTTCCAGCGGGGAGCCGTTGTTCAACTCTCCGGCGATGGCAGCCGCAACGTCCTCTTCAGAGCTCAACCCTCATGACTCATGCCCGCCTTTTAAGGCACATTCTGGACTTCCGGGCTCCTTTGAGGCGGACATCATCCGACAGAGCTGGTAGCCTCCACGTCTTGCAGCATGGGCAACTACCGCTCAACCGCAACACCAGGCAACAGCGCAGCCAAGCTGCGCTCTTTTTGTGCCTTTTTCTGCCGGAGCAGTAGCAGTCCAAGAAAAGTTAAAAGAGAAAGAGTTTGCATCAGCCGCCCAGCACTCGCAAAGAGGATGTCAGGATGTGCGACGGCGGAGATGGTGCGACTGTGATTTGAGCCGAGTTTGAGCTCTAATCGGAATCGTGTGGCTGATCGTTGCAGCCGAAGGTCAGGTGTAGATGTGCCACCGGATGACCCACTCTACCATGGTGCATGGGAACATGATCATGCTGTAGGGGAACTCCAAGGCAAAGCCGTTCGTCAGCTGGTAGTAGAAACCAGCCTTACCAGAGGCGAGGCTGAGGCAGAACACTCCAAACTCTCTGAGAACATCTCAGTTGAGGGACTGCGGCCAGAGGGAAGCCGACAATCTCATCAATGTAGGAACTCAGAGGCTCAAAGTTCTCCAGCAAAACCGCCCCAAGGGCCCAAGGCCAAGGAGAGAGGAGGTTGAGGCCCCAACTCTTCCGGGTTGAAATCCTTCGGAATGTTGCAGCACTCAGGGAGCCAAGGACCTGGCACCAGTGAAGAAACACACAGCGACAGCTCAGGCCGCTCAGCGCAGTGCTCCCTCCGAGCTCATGGCTCACATACGGCATCACTCCGTACATGAACCTCAGACAGAAACTCTGAGGGCGAAGAGAGGCGGTCCGGGGTCCCTTCGTCCAGGCGGCGCTTCTCCAAACAGTCGGCCGCCCCGGAGGCCCGAGTAGAACGCGCTGATGACGGCCTCTATTCATGTATGATTCCTAGCATCATCCGTGCAAGGCATTACTCTGGGTGTTGGGTTCTCGCATCAGCTGGTGAGAATACACATCAATGCCGGCAGACTCTGGTTCAGGGAGAATAAACATCAGCGGGAAATTACATATCAGAAATAAGCTAAACCCCATGTAAACGCTGGCTTCAACAAGCACAAAGCAGATAGGCCCAACTGCCGGATTTATACTGCATTTACAAGCATTCGAAGATAAGAAATCATTCTGTTGCCTTGTAGACGCTGGGATTTGGAGTAGTCCAAATGTCAGCTCCCATAAAGGCTTCTGGACACTACACTGGTTCACAAATGTCCACAATAATACATATGCACATACTCGTGCGAAGATGGGCACACGCAAGCCCGCTGAGACTGACAGATGCGAGTGCGTGCTGCAGACGCCGAAGGATACAAAGCGTGATAAGATGATGTAACGTCAACAATGTGTACCCCGAAGTAGACACCTTGCACATGCGTAAAACACCCAGGCGATACGAGATAGCCCCGGGACCAAGTCTCATTTTGTCCCCTCACCCCAGTCTTTCAGCCTACGTAGGATATTATACCGATATACACATCCAACAAAGACTAAGACAAGAAGAAGCTCGATGCAGCAGCGAAGCAGTGCCAAAGTGCTGCAGTATCGGCTGTTGTCGTGCTCGTCTTTTGATGTTCGTACCGTCAGTGACGAAGTCAGGTGCAGATTTTGAAGCTTTGGGCTGCTTCAGGCCTGAATGTAAGAGGCGACGACCACGGCAATCACTTTCACTGTGGTCCCGATGATTGGTGCCACCCAGTGTGTCAAGTCCTCGCAGACCCAAGGGGCGAGACACTCCGGCTCGTATCTGACTGCCGTCCTTGCCCAGGAGCATGGCGAGCATGGGGCCGAAGACCTGCACCATGGGCAGCTCCAGCTGATCCGCGATGCCCAAGGCGATGGCCACGGTCTTCGCGAACCTGAAAGCACTGAGATGACGGGGGCCGGGATCCTTCTGTTTAAAGCCCTTGCTTCGTAGTCTTGGGTGCCGACTGCGACTTCAAGGTTGCAATGACCTGAGAGGCAAAGGCATCTGGGTGAGGGGCCGCCGCCGCCCGGCCATGCGCGGGAACTTCGAGGATCTCACGGACACCCAGGCGGTGAAGAGATACTGCGTGGCCTCCCAGCGGAACGCGCATGGAGCAACGTGGAGCACATTGGGGTGTGTGCTCTTGCTGAGAACACCTTCATCAGCCGGTCCGGCTTCTCAACGGCCATCATGGCCATTTTGGCCTCAAGGGCTCAAAGCTCCGTGACGCAGGCATAGTGCAGCAGCTTTCGGATGCTTTCGGCAAGGCCTTGTGGTTGATCAGCTCGTTGTAGCTCATCTGCTGAACGTCCGCGATGCCATCCTGGGCCCGAGAGCGCAGAAGATCACACGTAGCACACAGGCGCCCCGGAAGCGCCTTGTTGAGATCCTTCTTGTCGTCCTCCTCATTGGCCTCAGAGAGAGTGGAGAGAGGGAGAGGAGGCTGTGATCTTTGAGAGGACCCCTGTTGCTATATGGCGGACGGCTTTGACCAGGAGAGCCTCACAGCCCACTGACTCACTGACTTGCAGTTTCCAAGGCAATCGCACGCAATCGCAAGACTCCACCTGGCCTGCTCCCAGCAAAGGGACAGCTCCTGGCAGCTTCAATTCGAGCTGAGAGCCACGGCCCAGGACCGCAGTGCACGAAATGCGGCAGGAGAACATCGATCAGGAGTTGGCCGCCAAAGTTTCGGAAGGCTTCAAAGGCTGCGATCGAGGCGAAGTACACGCCTGCACGGTAAACATGGGAAAAGGTCCGAAGCTCACGCGAGAAATCTGAACGAGGTTGATTTCCAGTCTTTATAAAGACCTCGTCGGAATTGTACTCCCCCAACCACGGCCAAACAAACTTCCGCAAACTTCCGAAACGCATCGAAGGGTCCGAAGCCTTTTTTATTCCTGCCCGCTCACGCTGAAGCCGTGCCTCCGAAGAAGCAGAGCCCCACTCCGAAGATCATCTCAAGCAAGTGGATAGGCAGGATCTTGTAGACCTGCATGCGTCTGCTCAAAGAACCGGTCTGCCTTCGTATTCATGCCGCTTTGGGTGCGGGTGTGGATCAGAAGCCCAACGCATCCTCGAGAGAGAGTGCGTGTGAGTGCGAGTGGGAGTGAGAGAAAGAGAGAGAGAGAGAGAGCGAGAGAGACGGAGGAAATGCCGGAAGCCGTCAGCGGCTGTACGCTGCTTGCCTTGTACAGCTGCTGGGCGATGAAAACGTAAATCATCAGGATGATGATCAACGGCTTCATCAGATAGGTCCTGTGCAGGGGCAAGACGTGCATGAATCGCAGCCTATGCGCCTCTTGCGCCAACGATGCAGCCAGGGCGCATGAAGCACTTCATTCCCCTGAGCATCAGCTCGTTGAACACAATAAGCAAATGTCTGCAAAGGAGCACCTAGAGCCTAAACAATTGACCACCGCCATGCATCTCACGGTCCATGCATATTACAACCTCCGTAAACCCTAGATGTGAACAGTACTAGTACATCCAGTAACGCACCGCATCGGAACATCATTGCTGCGGCTTTTAAGTAGCACTGGCACTTATGACTTTTTGTTCTTGTCCGAGTCGCTTCTTCCACCAGGTGTCGTCTTCGGAATCCAGCGCCATGGTGAACTTGGCCGAACGCATCCTTTCAGAGCGGAGCTCGGCTCTCGTCGCTTTGAGCCTTGCCGCCGAGAGGCTCTTCCCAGGTGGTGCCGATGTCTTGTTTGAGCTTTTTCGCAAAGTCTGCAGTGTCATCCTTGATGCTGGCCGCTGCTTCCTTCGCCTTGCTCGTATCCATTTTCATGCCTCACTTGGGCTAGGTCATCGCGGTGCGCAAGGCAAGGCAATGCAAGCAACGGTCTGAGGGCACAGCCCAACTCAGGATCCTCTTTCTTGTCCTTCAGCAGTCCTTGCTGTGCCTCCTCCTCGCAAAAGCTGCGCTGCAGCCACACACAAAACCGAGGACCAAGCACTCGAGCTGAGAACAGGGCCGTCCCGGCCATGGTGCTTTGCTACCGCACAGGACGTGGCGCGACCGCCCAATCGTAAGAGTCTACTCTCTCCGAACCGGCCGCGGCTCCCAAACAAGCGAGGGCTGGCTGTTAGCAGAGCAAACATGGGCCTCAAGAGCACGAGGAGCATGATCAGAAGAATGGCTGTGGCGGTTACTGTGAACTCTGTACGGCTCCTCGGCTCTCTCTCGGCGGCTCTCTGCCTGTGGAGGGATGGACCATGGCCGCTGCCGCTCCGAAGGCGACGATGCGCTGCCCGGGCCTTCGCGGACGGCCGACTACCGTGTCACAGAAAGCAACCTGTCAACCCGCTCTTCTCTCCGCTTCTTTTTAATGGCTACTGGTATCAGCTGTTTATGCGCTGAGTCGCTCGGGTAGAGGGCCGCCCATGGGTATGTAGCAGAACTCCTGCAGAAGAGCTTCCAGCCCTTTTCAGAGAGAGGCTGTGAGCAAAGAGCCTCGTCGGTGACGGTGTCCTCCCTGAAGCTGACACCTTTGAACCGACAGAGTCTACGGCCTACGGTCAAGGTTGCCGTGCTCGGACTCCCAGAGCCCTCGCCTAGATACTTGAGTCTCTGGAAGCACCGTTTCTTGCACTCCTCGAAGCTCACTGCCGGCCGGGCAACCTCAGGAGGCCAGTACAGCGCTACCAGCTCAAACCCTTCTGGTCCGCAGGCTCGGCAGCTAGGAAATCGGCCAAAGAGGTCTCTTCAAAGAAGACCTCGCTTGGATGCACGCCGCGCGCCTACCTGACGCCTCAGAAAGTGCCTAGGCCCTCTAAATATATATATATATATATAGGCCCTACATATAGTGTACTGGGCACTGCACTCTTTGGGCGCCAGGCTCGCCTTCTACCTGGCGATGGCGTCTGCTCCGCGGGCAGAGCCTCTCTCTCTCTCTGAGGCTCTGGCCGGACCGAGCGGCATGACGTACATGAAGGTTGGCTCCTTCTCTGCCCGGCCTTCCCACTCCTGCGAGAAAGCTGGGCCACCGACAGTGGATCGCCGAACCACTGAGGTTGCAGCTGGATCGAAACGGAGGTGGTCCGTGCCTGGCGGGCTATCCAGAGTAGGCAGAGTAAGCCAAGTGCAAAGAGCAAGAGACAAGGACCGAGTTCCTGACGGTAGTCGAACAGCGTCATGGCCTCTGGTGCATAGTGGAAAGAACCATCCACCACCTGGAGCAGGGGCGCAAATGAAAAGGACTCTGCCACCCACCCTCCCCGATGCAAACCATGGGAGCATGGCGACTTCGCAGCCGTAGGCGATCTGATAGCCTGGCGCCGGAGCCGGCGGCTCTCCCTGAGCATCGGAAACTGGAAGGAGGTCTTCGGCGGCCCGGCGGCCCGGCGGCCCGGGGAGCGGGCAGGGGCCGAAAGGCGCCGAGTGAGGCGAGACTCGAAGCCGGTGGTGTCCACGATGAGCCTCGCTGAAAACTCTTCGAAACCCCGGACCGGAGCCCGGAGGCGGAAGTGCGGAAGCGGCGGAAGCGGCTCAGGCTGCCGGGGCCCGGCTTCGTCCGCACGGCCGAGCCGTCGGAGAGCAAAATTATGGAGCCTCCGGCACAAGTCGCAATTCTTTCCTTACGGCGAAATTTGATGAAACAGCATATAAGAACTGAGCCCGTTGCCGGCTGAAGTATGTCGGATGGCGGGGGTGTCGTAGATGTTGGTGGCCACCACCTCCACGAGTGCTCGTGTGCCGTCACCCGGAGGAGGGAGGACCCCAGCGCAGCGCCCTGGCCTGACACTCCACCTCCTTTTCGAGCACCTGCACCTTCGAACCTCAGGAAAGAGAGCGTCTCCCGGTTCTATAGAGGCCTCTTTGAGACCGTTTCTCCGAGACCCCAGCTGCTTCGCAACAGCGCCTTGAGCTTGTCCCTGTCAACTCGGCCCTCACGACACGACAGCACGTGCTCTCTCCGCGGAGATCATCGGATCGCTCGCCGCCGCCCCAAGTTCCGTGCGTAGGGTCTGTCGAGGCGCAGCTGGTTGTCATCCGGCAACTCAAGGGCAAGCGGTCCCCCCCCCATCCCAGCTCAGCTTTTCTTCTGCTGCTCTGGGCTGGGCTCTTCGCCTCCCAGGAGCCGCCGAAGTAGCAGTCCGTGACTTGCCACTTGCTGCCCAAGCCTCACAGCAGGGCACTTCTGCAGCCGGCGCGGCTTTTGGGAACCACGGCTTATGGGGGCTCCGGGGCTCCGGCAGCTGTCCAGGTCCAGCTCCAACTTCTCAGCCAAGGCCTCCCATTCGGCCTCCATGTTGTTTCGAGGACTGCACTCCCCACATATAGTCGACGCTACTTGCTAGGTAGGCGCCTGCCAAACTCCATAGTTGTTGGGCCACTTCTTGTCAGCCTTCGGGTCGATGAGACTCACCTTCCTGCATCTAACGCGAGCAGCTTTGTTGCACTTCGACAGGTGAGCAAGCGTCGCGCTTCCCGTACTGCTCGGCGAGCAGGTAGGCCAGCAAGGTCCCTGCTGGGCCTGCGCCGATAATGGCGACATCCACCTGAAGGGGCGGCTCCCGGCAAAGCTGTAAGTAAGACGCCGATCTGGGTCGGTGCCGCCGACCTCGTCCTCTTCGAAGACCTCTGCCGCCACAGAGAAGGCCTCCTGCGAAGGAAGGGGACCGGCGGCCGGGGAGCCCTGCGCCAGAGCTCTCCAGCCTTCGAGTTCGAGGCCGCTCGCAGCCGCCTGCGGCTCTTCTTTCCGCGTGCGGCTGAGGCCGTCGCCTGGCAGAGACTCGGAAGAGCCGAAAAACACTGAGCCAAAGCCACGACTGCCAGGACCAAGGCTTCCTTTTTGTTGGCGCTGCCGATTCTGGCGATTAAGCCCTCTTCAGTCTTCGACCTCTACAGAACTAATGGCTACACGGCTACAGCATGAAACTCCACCGGGCGATGTTTACACCCAGCTTCGGGTCTTGTCCATGGAACCCAGCCAGTTTAACCACAATTTCGGATCATCTGCCTGCATCAGCCCAAGCTCCACTCTCAAGAAGCTGCACTCTTTCCAGCTCCCGTCGGGTTTCAGGAGGGCACCTGTCACAAAGCTGTCCACAGGGAGTGCAGTTTCACTCTTGCCATCAAAGCTTCGCCACTTCTCCAGCAAGATGACATCACCCTCCCAGGACGGAAAAACGCCCGACAGGCTCACAAAGGCTTCTGGGGCCGCAGCGCTGGGTGAGAGCGAAAAGAAGAGCAACCCAAGGCAAACGCTGGCCCAGAGACGGCCTTTCACGTCTCCTTCCAGTCCCGGCGTGCTGATGTTCAACCAGCCCTGAAGGCTGGGAAACCCCGCAAGCCATGGAACTTGTTCTGGTGTCGCTGTCGCCAACTGCGCCGGCGTCATCTGCATCTGCTCCATCTGCTCGATCCCGAGCTTGCCCTCAAGACTCACCGAGCGTTCGCCCGTCAAGCCCGGCACACTGAGCTGCGCAATGGGGGACTTCCGCACTATGCACCAGATCTTGTAGAGCAGCTCGTCTGGAATCGCGTCACTGGTGTTCACCGTGGACTGCTGAAGAGACTTCCAAGCATCGAAATCCATGTCGTACCGCCGCTCATACAGATGGTGGTGCAAGCAGAGCACCGACAGCATCAAGTGCTGCAGTGCCTCAGCCGTGCCAATGTCCGTCTTCAAGTCCAGGCCCTGGACTTCATCAAGGCCCACAGAAGAAACCTGAGAGTCGGAAAGAAAGGAAGCTCAGGAAGCTCAGAAGCTCCAACCTCCAGCATGACATGGTCCTAGGGGGCCTAGGGCCTAGGTCGTCCTGTCCTAGCTACCCCGCGACCTGCGCTCCAGAAGGCTGTCCTTCTTCGTGGCAGGTCCACCAGTTGATGGCAATGGCATAGGTGATGCGGCTGATTTGCTGCAAGTCGTCCGGCCTCCAAAAAGAAAGGCTTAACCTTTGGGGTTTCCGGCCCGACTCTGGCTCTGGGATCCAGGCCAATCGAAGCCGATGCGGGCTTCCACTAAAGCCGAGATGACTCCAGTGCCCCAAAACTCACAGCGGCTGAAGAAGGCCAGGCGAAGTGTCTCACCTCAGCCGAAGCTAAGCAGACAGGCCCGCACCTTTCTTTTGCGCCGTTCTTTTGTGAACTGCTGAGGCACTGGCACATGGAAAAGGTCTGGCCAAGGAAATAGCCGACAGCCTCAAAGAACAGCAAAGCAAAGCGTTCGATTCATTCGATACCTTTATTTCTGATGCATGCCCTATCTGAGCTGAGCCTGACTCGATGGGGCCAGAAGGGCCAGAATCGTGTGAGTGAGAGGAAACGGGCGGCACGAGAAAGAACAACAAGGACACGGGCGCCAGGGCGCAACTAGGCCTCAGGTCGCTACAGGTAGGGGTGGCGTGGGCGAACAAATTGCGAGTCCTCACCCCCAAAGCGTCTCCGTTCCTTCACTTCGACTTTGCAGGCTTATCGGGCTTCGCGGGCTTCGCGGGCTTCGCGCCTGGCGGTTGATGCCCTCTTGGTAGAGGAACTTGGAAGAGCTCCTGGGGTAGTCGTGGACCAAGCCAGCAGCCCGGATGAAAGCAATGCCGTAGCCGGGCTGCGAATTGAAGATTCGCGTGCCGACGACCACTGCTTCCTTTTGGCTGCGCAAGTTGGCCATGGGCTGCTGAGGCGTGAAGAATGGCGTTGGCAAGGGTGCTTCCAAGTCTTCTGCCTCCGGCCTGTCCCAATAAAAGTTCCACGCGGCAGCCGTTATGTGGGAACCGCGGGAACCCGACAGTAAATACTCCTGGAAGGATGCGAACGCAGCGTGTGTGGCCCCATCCAGGCACATGTCCGAGGGCAGTTCCCCGTGGCTATTCCGAACCCAGGCTGGTGCACCAGCCTGCACAGAGCACGCATAACTTCGCCCATGAATCATATCTGAAGATCTGAATGGCTCGGTTTCCTGCTGGGGCCCCGGGCCTTGAGGAGGAGGACCACGACGCTGCAGCGCGACATGCGCGCGGCCACGTGCAGCGGCGTCCAGCCGGCGACGTCGGCGCGGTCCAGCGCAGGTCGATTTTGGTGCCTCAGCAGCTCCAGGACCACGCTGCAAGAGCCAGAACGGCAGGCCACCTCAGCTGCTCAGCTTTTCCCGGCTCTTCCCAGCTGTTGAAAACGCTGCTTTTCCACCAAGGCATGGCGTTCGCGCGTCAAGCCTTCGTGCCAGTACTGTCGCCGCTACTTGCCTAAAGTCCTCCTAGCCCTGCATCTTGCTGACACGCTGCGTGCAAACCGGTGGTGCTGTTGGCATCGTGGGTGCTTGGAGATGCACCGAAGCGCAGCACCCATCTCAGAGCCACCAGGTTGGAGGTTCCGCAAAAGACCAGAAAATGCCTCGAGGTGAGGTCGCAATCCGGGCTTGGCGATGTTAATTGCATATTGAAACGATGCCCAACTACTCACTGAGTCTTGAATTGCACACAGGGCAAAAACTAGTGTCCCTGCTATTCACCGGCCTGTCGAGCAGCTTCAAGTTCTGCAGCGTCTCTGGGAAGATGGCGCCAGCAGGACATTCGACTTCGATGATTTCTTCGTCAAAGGTTCCACACTGCCCGTGGCTTGGTATGGCCTCCAGCTGTCAAAGGACTACGAAGCATGAAGGCTCATGTCCCCAACAGTGACTGATGCGTAAGCTCCAAGATCAGCTTAAGCAACCTTACTTCATACATCTTAGCATAAACAGGCTCAGGCAGGCATGCAGGCAGATACTACAAACAGTCTTCGGCAGCTAGGCAGCAGTCACCAAGTCCAGGTATGTCTGCCCATCGCGGTCGCAAGCGTGGGGCGACAGGCACCAGGGCTTCTCAGCGCAGCTCCGTGCTGCGCCCATTACATGTCATCTTACGCACAGCGCCATTCTTCCATCCGAAGTGAAGGCGCTGTCAGCGACTTATAAGAAGAACGATGACGAAGGGTGCCAGGTGCATTTGAATCGCCTGGGTCTGTTCTTGGCTCGAGGCTGGTTTGTGCTGGTTGCGATGTGCGAGTGCGACAGTACAAGACGAGCCAAAGGCTGTCGAGCATAATTGAAGTCGAGACTTCACAGCAGCTTTGCCGGCCATGCGGCTATGCCTATGAACACGCTTCTACAACAAGCCGGTTTTGCCAAGGTCAGGCTCAAGAAACCGGAGATACCACGGTTTCGGGAAGCCTAAGGGGAGCAGAATTCGGAGAACATGGGATTTGTGATAGCTGCAGCGCGCTTTCAGAGCCCGTCCTCCTGGGCAGACTTGACCCTCGACGGAAGGCCTTGCACTCTGGGCAGTGGCAGCTGTGTCGTGACTGCAGGGAACTCAGCAGGATCTCACGATGTGCCGTGCCGCGTCCGATCTTTCAAACGAAGAGTGTCACTCGACTGAGCATCTGATGATTTGCGTCGCTTGGGCGGTGACTGGGAGTGGCCCCGAAACCAACGTCGGCCGTGCCTCTGCACTCTGTTGGAGAAGCTCCGGCAAAACTCTCACACACACACAGACATCGACCCCTTTGTTTTTGGGGCACAGCGTGGGGCGCATAGGCGAAGCGTGCTCGGCAGGCCTGGCAGCGAGAGGAAGACGGTATGTTTTGGTCTTGCCTATTTCATTCTTGCCAATCCTGGCGTGACCATTCTGCACCGCGTTGCCTTCACCAGGACTTCCGGAGAGGGACTATAGAGCGAATGCAGTGAAATCCGCAAACTGCCGCTTGCCTGACTGGCTGGCGCTGCTGCTGCTCAGGGCGCAAGTGTGTTGGCTAGGTGCCGTCCAGTTGATTGCTTGCCTAGCTGAACCCTTGGCACTCTCAGAGCAGAGTCAACAAGACCATGAGACGATTCGGTCGAGCTGCACCCATGTGAGTGTGTGTGTGTGTGTGGATCTGTTTGTGCGTATTGGGCTCTTGGGGCCGTGGTCTGAGCCGAAGATGGCAAGAAGCACCTCGGGATATCTCTGGACATCTGTGACCTGCAGGTGACAGGGCACTTGCTGTAGTGTCCTGATCTGGGCTGAAATGCAGGAACGCCGAGGAGGCGCTGGTCACACCTGCGGTCATGTGGGTGAGGACGGGGCTCGAGGTCTTGCGAGTAGAAACGGCCCACCGCGGCTTCGCAGGCACCGGAGGACTTTGCCCAGGTGATCCATGGCTCGGACCTTGCAACACATCTCATAGCCTGTAGCCCTATATAGCCTGACCCCAGCTAACCCTGATTCCGGATCCTCAGCAGAAGTAGATGACCGCTCAGAGCCGTCTGAGTCAAGGGCCGCCGCCGCGGCGGAACTCGACTGACCTTTTGGAAGCTGCGCCATGCTTCGAAGACCAAAGTTCCTGCGCCCTGCGCCTTGTGCCAAGCCCAGCGGCTCCAGGATGGCCAAAACCGCCGAACGATCTGGGAGTTTTAAAAATGCGGGACCCTAATATAGCACCCTAAATAGTAGGTCCTGATGATGCGGTCCCCCAAAAAAAGGTGGCCCTAGTTTTCGGGAAGTTTCATCTGCTTCGCAAGCCGGGTAGGAGCGAGCTTCGACAGTCCCTTCCCGTTCCTGCCTCCGGCTTCTGCAGCCCGCAAGAGCCGCAGGCCCCGCTGTGACGTCTTGAGTACCTGAGCATATCGGCCTTGCATCCCCTGGAGTCTATAGGTGCCTGGCTCTGGCCCCAAGCCTTTGGACCAGGGCCCTGGCATCCCGCAGAGTTCCCTGCTCCTTCTGCAGCGCAGCCAATTCCCGAGAGCACTCCTCGGAATGGCGAAACTCCGAGTCCGAGGCTTTTCCAAAGCCACGGCACTCTTTGCAGAGGCTGCGCTTTTGCGCTTTACCCTACACTCTCTCTTCCTGAATCTGTATGTGCAGACAGATAGACAGATAGATAGGCAGGCAGATAGATTGATTGATAGATTCAGACATGAGAATGCACCGGCCTTGTGATGCCAGCTCGAGATCGCCATGCGAGCGATGGGCGACACGTCGAAATCCCCATCCTGCGCTGGCTGGCGGGCACGACAGCCACGAAGGCTGACACATGCACTGTGCATGCATCGAGCTTCGAAGAAGACAGACAAGGGGCACGGTGGCCAATCCATGTTTGCTGAATGCACGACCCGAAAGCTTTCCTGTGATGGGATTTCAAAGGTCGGGTCTCTATCCGCAGCTCGGAGCATGCAGGATTGCTACCGCTCCTGCAGTGCCGAGCCCTTTTGGGACGGAGACGTTTCGCACTCCCGCTGTCTCACCTCAGCTGTCCACACCCACCTGTCCTTAAAGCCACAGCCACAACTCCTAAGGGTCAAGCCCAAGCATGCAAAAATGCGGTTGGGTTCTCCGGCTGGCTGGCAATGCAGTCAATGGCCTCAGGCTCCAGTCGGCCCAATCTCCCAGACCGGAACAAGGGCTTGGCGAGAACTCGGCCAGAGCGCTCAAGACGGGCTCCAGGTGATCTTGAAAATACCTCAAGCTCTGTTGGAGCCTGTGGCTTGCGTTAAGCAGGCTGTGAGTGATTCAGGGACTAGGTGGTCGAATTGAATTGGAAGGGTTACGAGGACATGCGTCATGTGCGCGTGTGTGTATAGATTCAAATCTTGTGGCTGAGGTATGCACTAAATGAAAATTGAGAGGTCGACCGATATAGCTAAGGAAGTTGCGCCTTATTGCAAAACAGATAGATACGCAGGTACAAGTTACACTTACAAGGCGATAGTACACGAATACATTATCATGAGCGACCCTCGGATGCTTCTCAACGGCACCTGCCTGTACTACTGTACTTACTGTACTATTCTACTACTACACTACTGTACTAATGTATGACTGTACTACTCTAGATACTGTACTACTAAGTTACTACTATACTACTCTACTACTGTACTAATCAATTGCTGTACAGCTGTACTACTGTATCACTGTACTTACTCTACTACTGTACTACTTTACGATTTATCCACACAGGCCTGCCCAGAGACCCCCTCAGATTTATAAACACAACATTCCAAATTAATGATATATCTGCGCTTTTAATTCTATAGAGGGGAGGGTTGCCACCAAGCAGCTAAGCACAGATGGCACAGATGGCTGGAAGTTAGACTTTTTTTGCCGTTTATCGAAGAGCTGGGGACGCTGGGGACGCTGCTGCTCCACAGGCACGGCCTCCGGCCTGTGCTTCAAGCAGCCATCCACCTCGACAAAACGAGCAGAATCCGCGAAAGCAACGTTCCTACACGTCTTGTAGAATCCGCAGACGTCTCCGCAGATCGTCGGGCGACTTTTCGGGTCATCTAGAGACTGCAGAGCAGACAGGCCAGGCCGAGAGGCCACGTCGATGAGGGCTTCTCGGAAGGAGCGGTCGAAGGGAGCCAAGGGAGCCTCAGACGCAGCGCAGACGCGCAGACGCGCAGCTGCCAGGGCCAGGCGGGTCCTCCCTGGGCCAAGCGCTGCGTCGGTCATCTCCTGGGCTTGGGGTCTTTGGATGTCTTTGGCTTTGTGAAGCGTTGGGTTCAGCGCCGAAGCCTACGAAGATTCGGCTGATTCGCCGTGTGCGAGCACTGAGACGTAGGCAAAGGCTGCGGGCAGCGCATGCCTCGCGTTCCGGAGCGCTCCGTCGTAAGGAATACATCGAAAGTTCAGGCTGCGACGGGTCATGGCTGTCGGCTGGGGACAATCTAAGTGAGCAGGAACACGGGGGGACTGCCTGCGAGCCGACATCATGCGACAGACGACGACTTCTTCAGACAGCTCTTGCCAGCTGCACTTATACTTGGAGCCAAGACTTGCCGCCGCAAGCTTCGCGATTTCTGCAGACACTTCTTTCCTCCGAAGGGCAATCCGCATGGAAAGGGCTGGATTACCCTTGAGACGCCGCTCGACTTTGCAGATCGGCCACATCCTGGGCTTCAAGATCTGTTTGGGAAGCATGGGCAGGGCACAGCAGCCGCCTGGGCGGCATCGCCCATGTAGAAGAAAACGAACTCCTCGCCGTCCTCTGACGTCAGTCTGTGGCGGTCACTAACGAACGCCAAATGAATTGAGCTCCTTGAAGGGAGTATCTCGTATTCGGACCTGAACTCAGACACGAAGAAGAAGAAGAATACAACAGATTTTGGGGAGGGGTCGTCAGGCCTAAGGCCTCCCTTAGGCCTCCGCCTCGTCTTCAAGAATCCAGTTGGCGGGGAAGTTCCGCAAGCCTTGGCCATGAGTCTTCTCGCTGGGCTTCTCTTTGGCCACGATGATGCTCTCTACCTGACCAGTCTCCGATTCCATTCATCCAGAAAAAGAAGAGCACAGACGTTTCTGCACCTTTAACCCAGGCATGCGGAGTGCCAGCCAATGTTTGGCGTGCTTCACTGTCTGTGAAGGCTTGAGGCCTCCATCATGTGCAATATGATGTGCCACTGATCCAAACGCAGCTTGCCAGGCTCCTGGCAGATGTCGCACAACTTGCTGTCGTCGATCGGTGAGAGGGCATAGAGCACCACTGGCTCCTTCCGTTTTCGACATCTTGCGACCATTCCAGAAGCGATTTTGCCATTGCCCCACTCCGCCTCATCGCCCGGTCGCACCTCCTCCAACAGTGGCCCTGTGCCACACGAAAACTTCTGCACTATGATGACCACTAATATCTACTCTATCTACGTGTATATATATATGTTGTATTGTATTGTATTGTATAGATGTACTAGAATATATATGAGAATAGTCTTCATTATGTACTCTAGGTATACCGTATACCTATCTGCTTATCTGCCTATGTATCAACCTATCTAGCTACTTAGCTATCAACATATAACGCTTAAAGAGATCACATGAAAGGATGCTATCAGCATATGACGCTTCAAGAGATCCCATGAAAGGGTGTCGCAGTCTCGGACCCGGCCTGGCTGGTTGAAACCCGGGCCTTCCACCTCAGAATCCGGATGGCATGACAGATCTGTGCAACTGAGCGAAGCTCGGCCGACCAGTAGCCATCCCGGCTTGTCTCCATCCAACCTCGGAGCTGTGCCAGCAGCCCGTGCACACATACATGCGCGTTGTGCATGCGATGGATATGTTAGCCGAACCGCACGTGTCTGGTGAAGCTCCCTCTCGTTTTCGGCCTTTCCCTCGATCTAACGTCTTATCTGCATTGCGGGAGCCGAACCCGTCAATCCCATGTCATTTCGACGATCGCCGAAGCCCATGTGGAGCAAAACGGGTCACCCACTCAAAGCTAATGCAAGTAAGTGTGGGTAGTGCACGTTTCAGTACATATACCGGCATGCATCAATCTATGTCTATCTGCATGCTGAGTGTTCAGTCTGCGTCTATTGTGTCACCTAGATCACTGGTCTGGCTGGTTATGCGCCGATGTGTGTCATTCTTCGCTCGCACAAACACATATTCAAAGAAAATCGCAGGGACGCAGAAGGACATCTGGGAGCAAGGGACTATCAATTCCGTGTTGCCCTTGCTTACCGCCGTCGTCCTGCTCCCCTGCACCACGCTGCAATCTACAACAATCTTTTCTACAAACCTACCGATTAGTGCACATTATTATGCATAATATTAACTAATCCCCTTCGTTCATTCCTAAATTCTCTATGTGCTTCTTGGTTTTGTTATGTC
>BGNK01000716.1:9441-57856 GCA_003297005.1 Symbiodinium sp. clade A Y106
GGAGGAGGGCGAAGAGGAGTTGGCAGCTGAAGTGCAGAGCAACTCCGGGACTGCTCAAACGGCTGACACCGAGAAATGGGGCCCATCGCCGCCTCCACCACCTGCCTTCAACCCTTACTACACACCGTACGGGCAGATGCCTCCTGGGTTCAACCCCTATGGTGGCCACTATGGGGGGCCAGGCCCAGTATGCCTGAACAAGATCGAAGGCTCGTCCTGCATGGTCTTCAGCTGTGCGAAGTCTCGTGGGCCAACGACCTGCAACACCAAGGACTACTTTTGCTACTGCCACCCTGGCTTCTGCTCTGATGGCAAGGGCTGCGTTCCGCAGGCACATTTGTACCGCTGAGCTCCTGCGGTCTGACCATAGCTGGACTCCAGATCTGCTCAAGAGGGGGTGACCATAGCTGGACTCCAGATGTGCTCAGAAGGGGGTGGAGAGGCCTGCCGGGAATTTTGATCCGCATCCAGCTTGTGGAGTTATGTTTTCTCGACAGCGTGCGCTGACCTCAGCCAAGAGAGCTGAGAGGTGACGAAAACAGTGCGGAGGGATTACTTGTGCAACGTTTNGGAATTTTGATCCGCATCCAGCTTGTGGAGTTATGTTTTCTCGACAGCGTGCGCTGACCTCAGCCAAGAGAGCTGAGAGGTGACGAAAACAGTGCGGAGGGATTACTTGTGCAACGTTTCTCTTGTGTAGGAATCATCTGAGGTGGGCATTATGTCATTATGTGGTATTATGTGGTATGATGCGGTGCTGATCAAGCTCTGGGGAACTGGAATCGCTAGCGCGGTTTGCCCTAAGGCCTNTCTTGTGTAGGAATCATCTGAGGTGGGCATTATGTCATTATGTGGTATTATGTGGTATGATGCGGTGCTGATCAAGCTCTGGGGAACTGGAATCGCTAGCGCGGTTTGCCCTAAGGCCTAAGGATCTAAGGCCTCGACGGTCGCTGAGCCAGGAGAGATTTTGGTGGTTCAAATTTTGATGCGTTTGGTAGCCCTGCGGAAGAGTATTGGTAGCTAGTCACGACTGCTTGTCTGTCTGTCTATCTATCTATCTATCTATCTATCTAACTATCGATATATATATATATATATATATATACATACATATAGATCATATCATTTCATATCATACCGTGTAGTGTGACATGAAACCACATCACATCACATCATAAATCATAGCAGATCACATCATGTCAGATCATATCATATCATATCATGTTTAAGCCCGAATAAACTCCAAGACCCTACATTTTAGACCCGTAAACCCTATAGTCGGTCCTCAAAAAAGTCCGCCCTAGCGAGGTCTGCCTGAGCCGGTCGGCTACAACAACGAGGTGCCCGCATTTAGGACCAGTGGGTTTAGGGGGGCTTGTCTCCTGCTTAGGCCCTTATAGGGTTCTGCACAGTAAGAATCAGAATCCTTCTGCTCAGCGGTTAAGGGGTTTATGATGTTGTGTGTGATATTCTCATACTCGTATGAGGGTGTTGTCAGTTAGGATGCATGGAGTGCTTGCGTGTGTATATATTCTGTACTGCAGCGCAAGGCAAACTTCTCTCACAGTATAATTGGGCTCTGAAACGACCAGCAATGGACAGATTCATGATTGGAGGCCATCCATGCTCCTGGCATGGTTTGTCGATGCTGCGGGAAACCTAATTACGATGCGAGTTTCAGATTCTGGGCAGGTCGCCTCGCCCTATTTTCCACCGAGTGCCCCTCCGCCTCCGCCACCTCGAGGAGGTCTTCATGGAGCCTCTTATTCAGGGTGTAGGTTTAGGGTTTGGTTTAAATAGGAGTCTTTACAATGTGTGTTGAGGGAGTTTCTGACAATTAGTGGTTCCTTAGACAAGGCTGCTTTGTGGGGTTTTGCAGGGTGTTTAGTTGGGGGCTTCTGGAAACTATGTTTGGGGTACTTGTTTCTAGTGCCTCATAGCAAGGATCTAGTTGTTTAGGAAGCATATTTGGGTATCTTTATTGTCGAAGGCTGCCAGCCCGTTGAGGGTGTCGACTCGCGGGTTCCTCAGTTTGGGGCTAGTGGTTGGGGGCTTGATGAATCCAGGGTTTAGGGTTCACGCAACCAAGCTTTGCCGTGCTCTTTTGTCTGTGCGACTGCAATTTGTCACGACGCTGTAGTTGCTGTAATGGTACCTGGCATCGTATGCTACAGCAGTGTAGATTGAGTTAAGTTTGTTGCGCATTTTGATGCTCAGTGACGCACTTCATGTCAATGTTGCTCGGGCGAAGTAGCTTTGGATTTGCTCCAGCTGCCGATGCGACAGGGAATTCTGCAACATCCCTGGCCGCAGCAAACGTTCTTTGAGACGCTAGAACAGGGCTGCTTCGTGGTGAGTCCGAAGGCAACATAGGCTCCCTATGAAAAGAATGCATGATAGAGGCCTTCGTGCAGCAACTGCAACACTAGCGATAGTAATGCTGAATACGAGTGAATATGCCAATAGCAGTTGCACGCGATTGCGCGAGTAGAAGCAGTAGAAGGCACCTGTAATAGGACTAATTGTGAAAGCTACTGACAGTAGCAGCATTCGCAAAGCTGACTACGATTACATGTTGTGAATGGGCATGGTCACCGGTATACGGTATACCCACTCGGTGAAATCGAGTTGCATGCATATGCCATCACCATCAAAATCGTTATGATGGCTTCGCTGCATCTGCCGGGAGGTGACTTTGGTTTGCCTGACTTCTCACACGGCACCCGTGGGCTAGGGGACTTCCTGCACAACCGTGTTCACGAGGCAGGGCCTGTCCCGGGCGAGACAGATACTAATAGGTAGGTGGGTAGGTAGATGGATGGATTGCTAGATGGATAGATCGACGGAAATTGCCGTCACACTCAGCATCTACAACGCATTGTTGTTCAGGCACACTTAAAGCGACATTTACGTTCAGGCGCCGGGAGCCACATTGGTATGAAGTTTGCTGCGGCTCACGGTGCACAGGAGTTTACAGGGGGTCGGGGGTTTCGATTTTAGGTCGGCTGTGTGTTGGTTCGGCTCAAGAGCAAACACGGACAGGCTAAGCAGCAGCCCGCTTTGGTTCGGTTCGCACACAGACCCTGCACGCAAGACCAGGCAGAAACGCGGGTGACTCGCTATTCTCAGCAGCCTGCCGTCCATGAGGCCGTGGCTCCTTGACGAGTGGGCTGCCGTTCGGGGTGACGGGGGCTTCGGAGATAAACGAATGCAGCGTCGAGCTCACCCCGAGCAGCCGGACCCACTTGCCACTACTCGTGGCACTGTCAACAAACTCGAAGAGAAATTAGATGCCCTGTTGTCGTTGCCCGTGTGGAGTTTGGCTAAATTCCAGCTTTCTTGTCTGGTGCTGCCTGCAACACCGTGCAACATCAAATCATCATTCGGCCGTTTTGCTGACCTTTGTGGGGCCGGGTTGAGGCTCTCGGTTCTCGATTTCTCGATTTCATCGCAGCAGGGCAATCTAGTGCTGCGATGCCGACGAGGGCCGAGTGTCCCAGGTTCCCCGGCAAATGATGCGCATGGCTCTAAAGGGAAGGGCGGCGAAAATCAGGTCAGCTAGGAACGAAGCGAGACGAGCATGAAGTTTGCTTCGAGCTATGCCAGGCGACGTTCTCGCCCACGGACAGACTGCAGAAGCCCAGACACCCACTTGCAACCTGAGCGGCGGGGTAGACTTGTGTTGTAGGATCGCCGTGTGCTGCAGGCCGGCCCTCCAAATTTTCCGCCACCCTGATTAGGCCCGCCCCTGGGTCGACTGGCTAGAGTACTAGGCAATCAGGACAGTGTACAGTATCAGTCTGGTGGTGCTTAGTATTAGTACTAGTCACTACTGATTCAGGTTAGGTTTCAAGGGGCGCCTGGGACGGTTGCAGCGGGATATGTTGCTGCAAGCTGAAGCATGGTTTGAGGGGTGTTTCAGCTTCTGAGACAGGTTTAGGGAGCATTACAGCAGTATATACAGCTGTAGAACAGCATGTTCAGTTCTTATGGTAGCTGTTGACGCCATAACCATAGCTACGCTAGTAGTGTCAGGCATTTCGCGCTCGGCACTGACAATGTTAAGCAGCAAGAACCATTCATAACCCGGAACTGCCACGCCCATCCGGCTCAGGACTTGGTGCCGGTGCTGGAGCTGCTTCTGGCGGTAGTGCTGCTGGTGGTATCGTCGCGGAGCTGACCGGCGATGGCCGCTTCTCCTCGGGACATCAATTGAACGCAGGCTCCGAATATCAGCATATGGATGGCCATTGTGTTGAACGCATTGGGATGATGGGATCAGGGCATTTCGGCACAGGGACCCGAGACTCCAGATTCCGATGGTCAACCGCAGCAACGAAGCAATGCCCCCCAGCAGCAAGTTTAGTTACCTAGCTTGACAATACTTGAGAGCCCAGAACGGCCGCCTACTAACCCCACATACACCCCACGTGGAAATGCCAAACCTTGGTCCCTGCAGCTCCAAACCTTCAACAAGCTTTACCAGGAGCGCCTGCATTCCACCCGCGGCAGCACCAAACACCGCAGCAGACCTTCGAATTTGAGGGCGTGCCTCGCCTGTTGAAATCACGAGATCACCGGCCGCCACGATGTACATACCGTCACCGTGTTAGTGTGTATTCGCGTGCATGTATGTAGGTATGTATGCATGTCCGTATGCACGCATGCATGCATGCATGTGTGCATGTTTGTATATGTACGTGCGTGTATGTGTATGTATTTGCGTCTGTCTGTCTATGTATGTATGCAGGTATGTACGGAAGGCAAGTTGCGTATGCAACCTATGTAAGGTATGCATTTGTGTGCAAGGTATGTAAGTTTATGTAAGGTATGTCAGTTATGTAGTTATGTAAGGTTTGTATTTATGTATGTATGTATGTATGTATGTATGGTTGTATGCATATGAACCTGTGTGTCTGCAGTCGTTCGCGACCGGGCATACTTGTAGGGGGGGGGGAACTTAAGTGCGCGCTCAGAAGAAACGCCGGGGCCAATTGCGCCTTGCCCTGTTAGCTAGGCGAGACTGCTCACTCTCGCTGCGTCCGGAAGATGTATGTATGTATGTAATTATGTACGTAGGCATCTATGCATGTATGTACGTATGTATGCAACTATGTATATATGCGCGTATGTATGTTTAATTAACATACGCACTCCGAGGTACATGCATGCATACATGTATATTAACTGCATGTTCGGACACATGTTTCTTCATTTTGTGTTGTGGTAGTGCCATTTATTTTTTATCCCCAAATCCATCGCTTCACGGGTCTAGGGTGATTTGGGATGTTTGAGCGCCATGGTCTGGGGTTCGGTTTTTGCAGAAAGTACACTAAGTGTTTAGGGCGGGGCCTTTGGGCTTCGATGGACTCGCTTCTTTAACTCGTCTGTGGGTTGCTGCCTTGTGAGAGGAGGCTCAGTGTCCAAACCCTGACCGAAGCCTGTGTCGAAGCTGAGTCTTGTCGTTCAGGGCAGATAATCACACCATGAGAAGTGAGAAGTCTTACCGACGAGCAAATGACTGTTCCTCAGAACTGGTCCTGTAACTTCCTCATTTATGTGCTCCCAAGAGATTCTGCTCCCTTGTGAAGCCTTAACGTGGCCGCGACAGCACTCCAAAGTCTCAGGTCGCGAATCCAGACGACGATGATTGGGTGAAAAATCCAGACCCCCGGCAATCCTAGCAGGGCTGGTTCCTAATGTTTTGTATATAGATCTCGGAGCTTGAGTGAACGACCTCGTTGGGCCCAGCCAGCCGTGATCTGAGCTCCAAAATGCATGCAGCTCCCTGTTTCAAGACGTTTGAGCAAGAGTCCAACCACCCTCTGCGGAAAGGAATGCACCTCTACCGTGTGACCTGGTAGAGTCTACATTGTAGAGGTTCCATCTCTGAGTCGCAATGCATTCATGTCACCGAGGACATTCGAAGCTACTGGACAGCCCCTGATGCCAAGCAGGGCAGCTCCGTTAGACAGGTTCGCATCCGAGTACCCGGCGGAGGGTGATAGATAGGTCACACTTCATGCTGGATGCCGGCTGTAAACCTCTGCAGGTTGTTCCGACCTAACAGGGTTTGGACGATTCTGACGTGTCCCAATATCTGAGCAGAATAGCTTCTACAGAACATGGATAGGTGTGCCGAAAGTTATGAGCCCTTTGCAACACTCCTGCGAGGTCCCCATTCCTACTGCTTCATCCGGTCGTTATGCCGGCATCGCAGCAGAGCTGACGAGCCATCCCGGCATGTGGGAAGGAGATGCCGGAGCTCGTGTCTGGTTGGGATTTTGTTATATAGGTGCCAGTGGCAGCATCAATGGATGCACTCTTCGAATGTGTTTGTGCGGCTTTGGACAGGTGATGGCCGACTTGATCCAGAGCCGTGGCAAGGCCTCTCGGCACGGTGCCTGTAGGTCCTTGCGCAAGATCGGTGCCGAACAGAATCCCCTTTATCCTCCTGAAGTTCGACTCTATCCCTCCCTCTCTCTCTCTCTCTGCCTTCCAGCTCGAGGCAACAACTACCCCTCCAGTGTCCCTGTCGGGAAGGCCGGTGTGTCCAAGGTTTCGGCGTGCTCAGTTAGTCGGGCTTTTGCTGCTTAGCGACTTAGACAGTGGACCCCGCAGTCCCGGAGGGCTGCAGGGGTTGTGAGCGATTTGCAGACAGCAAGTTCCTTTGCAATGCCACCACGGGTATGATTCGGAAGAGGCAAATCGCGACACCCTAAACCCTAAACCCTAAACCCTACCCAACTTCAGCAAGTCGCTGCAGGGCTTTCCAAAACCGGGAACGCCTGGCAACGACTGGCGGCGCGAATGGCGCGGAGAAGAGCCGAGTCGACACTCTCACGGTTTAGGGTTTAGGGTTTGGGGTTTAGGGTTTAGGGACCTTGACATGTCTTGAAGATTGTGGAGCTCTTGCATATTTGTGTATCGGCGAAGGCTTGGCCTCATTGCTTACATAATGACTTGCAAGATAACTTAATTAACCATGGTCGATATTCGATTTCTGTTCCAAAAGCCACGATCATGTCTATCGGGAGGTATTGGGACCTGAAGCCGAAGAAAGCCTTCGGGAATATTCTCTGTGGGTCCCGAAGCTCGGGTATCCTAGCTGCCCTAAGCGCGCCGAGGACTGAAGAGTGCCGAGGAGCACTGGAACACGAGGTCCCTCAATGGCTCGAGCAAAGGTGCCGCGAGGGGAAGTGGGGGGAGGTGGGGTGTTACAGGTACTACACCTCAGATAAAGCATGAAGAGGACCAACATTGTCAACATGTAGCCCGAGAGGTTTTCATCCCACATCTGCGATGGCCCTTCATCCGTATAGTCCTTAAAGGAACCCTGAAAGGGTTGAGGAGCTGAATCAGCAGTCAGTAGAGTGTTCCACATCTACTAAACCTACCCTAAACCTGCCCCCTTGTCGACTCGATATCGAAAGCTCCTTCCGAAGGCAAGGGCAAGGGGAAGAAGGGCAAAGATGCAGGGAACTCGGCTCAAGGCTGTTTTCCAATCTTGAAAGATCTATGTCGATGCTTCTTTGAGGGTTTCCGGCTTGTTCAGTGGAAGTATACAACGTGATTCTACGATAGAAGGCTTGGTGCCCCGCACTTGAGACTGCCTTTTTGTCCACTATGGGCTGTGAGGCTTTGGTCGTGTGTGTAGAAGTCTCAACAACTGCATGTTGCTAGAGTCTGCCAGAGGTGAGGCTGCTGTAGCCTGCAGGGGCCAGGCATTCCGATTCTCGTTCTTTTAAGCCCTTTCGCAGCATTTGGCTTCTGGAACCGCGAAGTGCAATAGAGGGCTCGGAACATGCACGGTATGCTGACACACTCAGCACATCCTCTTGATCGAGTTCCAGGCCCAGCAGATGCCTCCACAAACAGCCTAGCTGCAGCTCTGTGCATTGCTTCTTGCTGCTTTGAAACGCACTGACATCTGTTCTGATTCGTGCGCAATGGCCGTGAAGAACTTGGATGAGGCTCGGACTTGGGGCTGGCGATTTCTGGACTGAGGGTAGGGATACCGAAAGATCCCACCGGACCAAAGACAAGAGAACAAGAAGGAGGCTCCAATCGAGGATGGCTTTGGCGAGCCTTGGTACAGTCGGCATCCGGGTAGGGTACTTTAAGTGCAGCAGTAAACTCAACCCTGCAAGACCACATGAAAACCTTGCGAGCCCTCAGCCATAAGGATTTGTGCTTGGACGCGAGAGTGAGAGGGTGATGCTTCGTAGTCGTAGTCCCCAAAGCCGAACAACCGCCAGGTAGTGGACCTGCTAGGCGAGAACGCCGAGGCCCAGGGGGTGCCCGGTCAAGGGTTGGAAGGGAAGCCCGAAACTAAACCCAGACTTTAGAGTGTAGGGAAAGTTTTTCGCAGGCGGAACAATTTCTCCGGCTCCGGTGGGATAAGTGAGGCCGAAAGCATATTGGCTCTTTAGGTGGAGGCTTGGCGATGATGCCTGTTTAGCTAGGAAGGTGGGTTGGTGACTTGTAAGGGTGTTCAAAATCAGTCCTCCTCCTGCGCTTCGGCACGGAGGCAGGAAGAGCGACCCTGCGGTCTTGGCACAATGACGGAGGTAGTTCTTTTTATATTGTCGGCTAGGGTTGTTGTGTGGAAGCTCGGGGGCCCCAAGTAAATGAGATCCAGCATGCCCTCTCTGAGGTGAGCGTTGTGGGTCGAACTGCTTTCATGGTGGCGGCTGAAAGGGCCATTGAGACAGACCGTGGCAAGGACGCGCGCAGACCCAGCTTTGCAGTGCATTGTATCTTCTAGCAGCCAGCATAGCATCAGCTGGTATCTGGCGAGCTCAGGGCTTGATTCCATCATTCCTCGATGCGTCGTCCTGTCGGATTGGATGGGAGTCCCTTGTGTTGTTGCTCGGGAGGATGCCTTGTTCGTCGATCCCTTTGCCAAAGTACTCGCAGGCAAAGACGGACACGAGTCGTGCCAGAATCGTTGCTGGCTTCAGCGACCTACAGAGGTGAAATCTGGAGTCGGGATAAATCAGCGAAGAATTATGTCCGAAGGTCTTGGTAGGTCTCTGGGCTTCAAGCTCAAGGGCGCACTTAGTGCAGTGTCTTGAATATCAGAGAGAGGAGACTCTCGGCAGATACCAAGGAGATGTCCGACAAGCTTGGAGAAGCTGCGGCACAGTTCGGCTTTGAGAATTGGCCGGAGTTTCACAAGGCCCCATGCGACGTCGCCCAGTCAAGTCTTCCATGAGATCTATATACCTTGCGTTCCCAAAGGCGTGAGGATGAACATCTGCATTCAGGAATTCATGACACTGTGGTTGTCGAAGTCGTGTCGTTAATTCCACTTCTGAGATGTTGGTGCTGCTGCTGGTGATGATGTTGATGGTGCTAGACGCCGTGGCGACAAATCCATCATCATTGGCATCAAAACCGCTATCACCAATAACATGGTCAATATTATGAGGAGGAAGTGGTCTAATCAGAGGCTTGCTGATGAACGACCTTGCTTCGGAACTCTTGTCACCCAGGTGTGGACAGTGGTAAGGACAAAGTTTATCGACGACATCATCGGTGCCCAAGACAGAACTAGTTGTGCTGGTAGTGATACCGTTTGGCCTGGAGGTGCAAGTTAGTTTGTACCTAATGTCGTAAGGAAGGAAGTCTTTGTTTGCCGGCCTAATAGTTACAGTTGCCTGGGTGTGAATTTCAGTCCGGGATCTCTCTCTCTCTCTCTCTTCCTGTCTCTCCCCGCGCTCAATACGGCGCAGGCTCCACAGCCAGACTGAGATGCACCAAGGTAGTCTCACGGATCAGAAGCAGATGGTGAACCTGGGTGCTGGAGTCGACACCCGACCCTATCGTCTTGAAGCGCCTGGACTAGATCAAGCTGCCCTGACTGCTTGTTTTTCTGCACCCTGAGACCCGAATCTTATGCTGCATCTCATCGTGCTGCTTTGTGGGTCGCCACGAGTTCGAAATCCCTGAGTGCTTGCCAAGTGCTTTTGCAAGTTCTGAAGCCTCGATAAAATAGGGGACGAAATAATGACCTATACTATTTTGTGGGATTCCTCAATATAATTTTAGAATGACGGGCCCCAAAACGCTATTCTGATTCTTAAGGGCCCCTATATTACCCTGAACCTCTTTTTGTTCGGAAGCGTTCGAGTGCTGGCAGATCCCTTGCAGGGCTACTCCAAGCTGAAGGCCTCCTACGAGGTCGATACGCCCGAGGTGAGGCTTTGTCTTCATGGGCCCCCTTAACTCGGTAGGGCTTTGGGACATTTTATATTTGCCCTTTTGGGGCTTAAGAGGATCTTATTTACGAATATGTTTCAAAAGCTTTAAAAGCCCCACCTAGTTAAGGAGGGTCTTCATCCTCCGGTCTCGGTACTTGTAGGAGTGTGTAACGATCAAACAGTCCGATTTCTGCTGGAGTTTCAGAGCCTCGGTGAACGGCGAATATAGGCTCAAGCAAGCCTTTAGTGGACCAACTCTCCTGGCTCCGACCATACAGTATAGTTTATCCCCCGAGGCCCTAATCTGCTCGTCCCGAGGAATGCAGTGAAGACCGCGGTGTTCGAGCGACTCGGGGCGACGCCTTTCTGCCCAGTCGTCACAGTCTCTGCAGACTTCCGTGTCGCAGGTCAGCCGGGTCTTGAGCCGAAGATAGACATAAACATACATATAATTATTTTACTTCGAACATCCCCGCCCTACCAGGTAGTATGTGGGGTTGGGCACTCACGATAGTCTGTGAAGTTGGGCATTCCAGGGAGTCTCACGTAGTCTGTGGGGTTGGGCACTCCAGGGAGTCTCACGGTAGTCTGTTGGGATTGGGCACTCCAAGGAGTCTCACGGTAGTCTGTGGGGTTGGGCACTCCAGGAGGTAGTCTCAGCGGGCGAGGAGTAATAGCTGACTTTAAAATTAACAACCCCACACCGAGGGTGGGGAACAAAGAGAAAAAGAACAATGATTATTGATGGTAGCTTCGTAACATCATATTAGTATATATGTAGTCATGATAAAGACTTGTAGGTCTCTATCCACACTCATTCAGGCACCTGTTTTTCTTGCTGCCACAGCTTCTTCTACCAATACTAGTACCTCGTCGAGATCAAGCCTTCCGGGAGCCAAAAATACTAGTTTTAGCACGAATATTTCTTCTACCAAATTACCACTGCTACCACGACGACGACTACTTCTGCTACTACTTCTACGATGACCACGACTACTAGCAGCGCTATACTCATAAAAGGTGACACGCTCCGTCACAGAAAAAGAACAATCCCGACCCTGGCATGCAGGGGAGTTGTCTGGAAACCTCGCGCGGTCGGGCTTCGACGACCAGGCTGGATTTCGCGAGGAAGGACAAATGTTTAATGAAGTCGTCAGAGGGAATACTCCTAACGAGGCTCTCGTCCGCTCTAATGTAAGATCTCGTGATTCCCGGCTTGAACCAGGCACCATGACGCCAATCCCAGCTAGGACAATTCCAAAGGTGGCGTCCGTCTTTCTTATCGAGGGGCTTCTCGACTTTCTGGAGGATGCCGCGACGCCTTTCTTGTGTGAGGCCGAGGGGATGAGATAACTTTGAGAGTTTACGGTACAAAAAGAAGACTCAACAATCCGTGGCCTGGCTTCCCATGACTTGGCACCAGCCACCATGCGCGTCTCTCTCTCGCTCTCTCTCTCCCCCCTCTTCTCGACTCTTCATGTCCTTCCCTCGTCCACGCTCTCTCCGTAACTCCGTCTCTTTTCATTGACAAACCGGCTAGTCCTGGCAGAATGGCTCTTCGCTGCAGCGTATACCCAGACTGACCCTGTCCTGATGATGCAGGTCTCTACGCTGCCTTTTGCCCGTCTTGTTGCCAAGAGAATCTGAGCCATTCCTGTCCCCCTTCTTGGAAGCTATTCCTTTCCGATCCCTTTGCTGAGGAAGCCACTGCCACATCATCTGTAAGAGAAAGGGTAAAGGAAGCGCCAAGCCCCGAAGCAAAGACCAGCCCAACGTCCCTGAAACCTAGAAAGGTATTGCAAAATCTAAGCGGAGGTGTCCAAGATGGCTGCGCCTGGGTCCATGGCTGTGATCAACTATGCCATCGGGTCGCCAAGGTGGGCGGCGGTGTTTCGCAACCAGTGACTCCTAAATCCCCTAAACACTGGAACCCGTCTCCGAAGCCCCGAATCAAGCCCTCACAGCATCAGAGGTAGTATCCAATGAAGGTGCTTTTTGATGGTGATAGGGGTCCAAAAGAAACCGAACGATGAGGCCGGGCACCTTCACTGCTGCACAACTCCGGGAGCTCTTGGAGCCTTAGCTTTGGCAGGAGTGCTCCGTACGGAGAACCTTTATAGAAAACTGAAGGTGGGTGGGGAGGCATTCGGCAGTGTGTATGTAGCCATGTACCTATGTATGTGCACATGCAGGTATCGATGCATGCATGCATATGCCTATATATATATGTACACATACATACATACATATGCATGCATGTGTGTATACATGCAGGTAGATAGGTAGATAGGTATGTATGTATGTATGTGTGCGCATGTGTATATACATATATATATATATATTCATAGATAGGCTGCATCCTCAAAGGTTTTCGTCAGACGAACACGCATGCTGATCCCGGCTTCTGTGGCCACTAAGGAGACCAGCGGTTGGAAGGATCTTGAGCTGCACGTGTCTGTGCCGATATTGGTATTGGGTTCAGGGAATGCGCGGGCTGAGGATCTCCGGTCTGTCGAGGGCTCATGAGTCGATACGGCGGGCATGCATGGAAGGGGACACAGTTCGATCGGCCGTGCAAGTCGCTGCTTGTTGAGACCCACTCATGAACCCCAAACCCTAGACCCTAAGTGGTCGCCGCTTTTGCAGGTGTTCGGAGACGAACGTCTGAACTTTGGCCGCTACAAAGAAGGCCTCATGCCCAACGAGCAATGGGCTTTTGCGACCTGCGTAAAAGGCAGCGCGTAGCTGACGTGATTCTGGGCGGGGGGAAAGAACCTCTCAGCGCCTGAATTTTCCGTTGGGACTGCTGTGATCTGCGGAACGGGATCGAGCCACCGCAGCGCAATCGTTGAAAACGTGATTGGATGTGCGCCCCAACTCCTGGTAGAAGTTCGGAGCCAGACAGGACGATACATCAACTGTGGGAGTACATCCAGACGGACGCCAATTAGCAGCATTCAGCAACATGCTTACCGAGGCGCTTGCGCATTGCGCACCTGTACAGTGTACAGCTGCAACAGATACTGAGTCAAAGGCTTTCTGCTGGCTTTTGCAGGCGCAGGTGGTGTGAATATTCTTATATATTCTTATGTACATGATCATCCGTCGCCGTCACCCAACTACCGCGTCTGTTATTGTCGAGCTACTGCGTGCACAGACCATCACAGACGTGTCTCGGCATGATGAGTTTGCCAAGGCTGTTGGGCCAGAGTGGTACGGCTGGAGCAAGGGCGCCCACGAGGAGGGAGCAATAATAACTAGTCGGGTTGGGGCTAGGGCTTCAGGTTTTGGATATGAGTTCGGATGTTGGATAGACTGCGGACTTCGTTCAACAAGTTTCGGAGGCCGGTATTTAGGCGGGAGGGACCGATAGAGCCCATCACGACGATGACCATGGTCGGCGTGAAGTCTGACTTCACTTGGTTCACCTTTATCTTATCGGCATGTTTAGTATAGAACATTATAGAACCTACCTCAAGATGCTACTCACATTCTCTGACCTGTATCCAGCGAAGCTAGACAGCTCCACTACCCCCGAGTGCAGATTCCCGTTTCGCGGAATCCCACCACATTCTCGGGAAAGCTCCTGGCTCGAGGGCTTTAGGAAGCAGCGCCTCCAGGACAGAGACCGTCGAGGAGAAGTGCGGAGCTCAAGAAGCTCCAACTCTTTGTTTGTCGGCTGCGGTCTTGTGGTGTTGGTGTAGGGCTCAAAATATTTCTACGATGTTTTGTAGGTCTTTAGATACAGCATTGGGCTCAGGGTTCTAGCAAGCTTGGACAGACAATGGGCGCGACTACGTTCACTGTCGCCATCACCGTCAAAAAAATTCACCACGGAGGCACCACTCAATTCTTGCAGTGTTTGACGCAGGAATGCCGTTGCTTTGCCAGCATGCTGTTGTTGTGACTAGTGCTAGGCATTCTTATTCCCCTAATTGCTGCTGCTGCTTCACCTGCTACTACGAGTCTGGTCATAAGCAAGTCGTCATCGTCGTATCGCGGCGGCGTCCATGAAAGTCTATCGATTTAACTACCTGTCTAATTGTTTGATGGAGTCTCTATCTGTATATATGTATATATATATATATATGCAAACACACACACACACATATATATATATATATATAATTAATAAGTATATTATTTCTGCTACTTCTACTGCTTCTCTTACTCCTATACTCAATGACTAATTCGAGTAATACAAATTCGGCTACGACAGTCGCATTCAATTTTCAGAGCAGCGTCTTGGCTCCATCCGCTTGTCTTCTCTCGCCCGGCTTTGTGCCTTTGGCCCTCGACGCGCAGCGAGCCTCGGCAGAAGCAGGGTCGGGCCCCCCAACAGTTAGAGAAACAGTGAGGAATGCCTTCAAGTCCTCTACAGTACAGATATCTGCCACGTCTATTGATTACCGACGATGCTTAGATTCGGCTTGACTTGAGCAGTAGGGAAAGCACCGCACGAGCAAAGTTCACTCTAAACATGATTGCTTTGAGCATGACCCGCCAGTCCTGCTGCGAGTCTGTAGAGCCGGTTGACTGTCGAATCTCTTAGCCCAGGCCATGGCAGAAGAACAGCGCACCTCAGCCCTTCAGATGCAGCTGGCTCGGCAGAATCTTGGCTGAATGCATTGTTGCCATTCAATGTCACGCCACAAACCCCCTGCGAGATGCTTCCCTCGAGAGTTCACGGGCTCGACGTCCCCTGAGGTCGCCGTCTGGGGTTTTGGCAAACCTCCGCGCCCGTAGATTGGGGCTCCCGCTTCTTGACTGCAACGCATCCGCGTCCTATAAGTGTAGCCTGCATCGACATGGAAGGCTCAGGCTCGAGAGCCGCAGGTTATTGCCAAAGACGCAAGAGACTTATCCGGCTCTTCTTGCAACTTGTGCCCCATAGTGCCGATCATCGAAGGCTTCCTTTCGCAGCCGCTGCTCCGCTGCGTGCCGACGTTGGCCTCCTTAGCAGCAATTCAGAGCATTGGACCTGACACATCAGGGCCCAGGATGCTTCAGCGCAGTCTCCTTTTTCAACAGACATTAACAGACTAATTCCAGGAAGCTTGAAGTTTGGACTCAGAGAGACTTTCTTTGTTTAGGCTGGCCTTGGCGCATGGATTGGGGTGGCCACGACCCGGCGTCTCCTGTGGCAGAGATGTGCCTTGGCAGGGTTTAGAGTCAGAGTAGGCCTCAGGGTGGGGCTGGGTCTGATATCGGATATGCTCTCCCTAACCCGTGGCTGCCTTGACGCAGAGTGTTGGGATGTTTTGAATCTTTCTGAACCATGTGGATCGAGGGTTTGGGGTTCAGGGTTCATTCCTGACGCAACGGGTGGAGATTTTTGGAGTAGGCTGCAGCTTTAAATACTTATGTTACTTTTGTGCCGCGTAGTTTCTGGCCCGAGTGCCTTCACAGCTTCTGGCTATACCCATCATGTTTTGATTTCTTGTTACGAGCTTGCATTCAGCATACCTCCTCAGGCACATCAACTACCACAACACTGGCTGGGGCATCATGATTTTCGCCGCTTGGACCGGACTCACACACTTTTAGGCAGCAATTAGACGACAGCTGCCTTCTTGATTCTCGACAACCTGAGGTTAGGGTCCTGAGTCGCATATATACTAGTCCAACTTCTCCAGATTTCCATGCACAAACATAGCACATGCTTGCTGAACGGTTGAGGGCAGTACACCACAATATTATGAGAAACCTGCGGAAGCTTAGAAAGCTCAAGGCCGTGTGCCAGATGCCACGTTGAAGCCCATCTCTGCAGAATGTCTGGTCTCCACCACGACTAGCATCATCCGGGGCTGCAAAGTCGGCGATTGAGGCGTTTCGAGGCACATTGCAGATTGCAGAACCCTGCCTTGGGATTGGGTGTAGGCATGGTTGCAGAGTGCATAGCCGAGTTCATTGCTCGCCGTCTATTCTGAAGCCGAGCGAAGGTCTGCACCTCTGTCCTGTACCTCATGGCGAAGCGCTGAGAGCGCCTGAGCGTTTTGATCTGGCGCCCTGCTCGGCCTGCCTCTTCAAGATGCCTCATGGGCAAAGAATATGTCGAATATGTAAAAGGATGGTGAGAGCAATGCTGCCTGCGGGTTAGACTTAGAAGGGATCTATGATCTATTCCATGAAGGCAGGTGGAGCTGGCTCGTTGCTTTCCTTGAGCAGCGGGTCTTTGTCAAGTCATAGCGAGAGAGAGCAAACGGTGGTCACTGATTCGTTGACTCGCATGACCATTTAGTAGTTCATGCAGATGACCCCAGTAGGCCCCAGGCTGTAAACTTTCAGGAATTAAACTCTTGCGGCTTGTCGGTCAGCATCTTCCCGATCGCTTTGTAACTTCAGGCACGATGGTAGGAGCAATTTCGAGTCAGCTGCGATGGAAAAAGGCATCTGCGATCTACCGGGCCCCAACTGCTGACATGGCCTTTGTCTGTGAAGCCTGAGGAGCATCGCTGTACCTGCCAGCATGTGCGCTTGGTCAGATGCAAGAACTGCTCAATCATTGCAGCCGTTATGAAGTAAAAAACAGAAGTAAACCGAAGCCAAGGACCGGCGCCCGCGGCAATCCGAGGCTAGGAAACACAGGGTTTTTGTTGTTTCTTGGTTCTGGGGTTCAGAGGTTCGTTTGAAGAGGCCTGGATGCAAAAAGAGGTTTGGGAACGTGGGCTCGGCTCGGTGTTTCCTGATTTGGGGGCTTCCGCTGAGAGTTGAGAGCTCGAGCTGGACTGGGCATAACTGAGCCATCTCCCGTGGGGTGGAGGGATGTCTGGGGTTCAAAGCGGGCGACTTCGGTCTTATATCCAGTTTTCGGAAGTAGCAGCTATGTCAGGGTAGCACTTACCGTTCTTATATGGGTGTAGCGTGTCGAGCTGAGGAAGTCTAGGTAGGTTTGGCCTATTCGGGGACTGGAAACTCAAGCTTTGCACCTGCTGTGGACTTCGTGTATGCCGGAGCTGGCCAGAGAGCTTGCGTTGACGATGGGAATCAGTGAATTTTATCTATATTACGACCGCCGTGCTGCATCGATTGTCCAACTGTAATTGCTGGGTCCTTGCGATGTTTTCACCACACACAAGCCCTCAGACATGCAAATCCAAACAATCAACTCTCAAATTCCGGCCTGTTGAGCACATCTCGGCTCTACGTGGCTCTCGAAAAGCCAGCTTTGCGGCCTGCACTGCGAGTGGCCTGGACCGCAGCAGTTCTGTCCTGATGGGCGGGAGTTGTTTCGCACGCTTTGGGCCTCACACGCCGCCCCTGCCGTCTTTCAACCAGTTTAAGCATGTTCAGTGAGCTGTTCTTCCTGGCTGTGCTGCCAAAACGCGGAGAATTTTCGGATGGCCGCAGCTGCGATTTCAAGAGCTCTGCACTTGAATTCACCGTGCCTAGGCCCAGGCCATAGCTCGGAAAAGAGCAGCACCGAGCTTTCCAAGAATGTGGTACAAGGTTGTCGAATGAAGGCATCCATAGGTAAGCATCGAAATTTTGCAGTTTGCATGGGCCCCAAGAGCTCCAGACTTGATACTCCGGCTCTACAACGTAGCATTTGTATGTTTCAAAAATGGAAACCGGATGAGACTGGCTCCAAGCTTTTTGGGGAGGGGCTGAGCCTAATTCTGCTCCATTTCGCACGCTTCATTCCCCGGCTGAATGCTTGTAAGGTGCCGTTTGCTTGGAGACTTATCAGTTTAGACGACTTTGGGAATGGGCGTGTTTACGACTTCGATAATTGGTCATATTAGCTTCCTTCTGCTTGTAGCTGTCTAGCCCAGGACCATGGCAGACGAGAAGCGCAGCCCCTCCGCCTTGCAGATGCAGCTGGCGCGGCAGCCACTGGGACTTGTGTGGATGGTGCACTTCAGGTCGGAATTTGCAATTTGGCGCTTGCGGAGTTGGCTCTGGTATTTCTAGGCCCTAGGCTCGGCTTCTCGCAGTGACAGACTCAGACAGCAAAGATGCAGTTATCTGTCAAGCACCAAACACCTGCCTCCACTTGCACTAATTGTCCGGCGCCTACAGACCCTAGCTCCGAGATGAAACTACGGTGCTGACTCTTGAGTCGCCAAGGTCGCCATCCGGGCTGCTCGCAAACATCCGCGCACGCCGCTTGGGTCTTCCGCCCCTTCCGCCGCAGCAAGCCGATCCTTCTTACACCGATATCTGCAAGAACTTGAACTTAAACATCCGGCACAGCGTGCTTGCTTGGATGACTGTGGTAAAGGTGCTTTTTTTGAGGTTTGTGGGGCATCCTCTGCCAGAGCTCAGATGTTAACTGCAGGCTGCCCTTTGCTGCCATGGCTCCAATGCGTGCTGATGTTGGCCTCATGGCTCGGAAGCTGTTTCGAGAATCTAGGTTCTGGACAGTACAGGGGTTTCAATCTACCAGAGCATGCAACAGGAAAACAGAAGTAATTATTAATTAATAGCAACATACAGTTTCGTTTTATCGTTCTCGTTGCCACTTATGTATGAACACCAACTCCATATAGCACAGAACATGCTTGTCATAGCAGTCGACACAGACCTTCAACCCTATCATTCCTGCTATGAAGGCTGGCCGTGGAGGATGGACTGGGGTGGGCATGACCCGGCATCCCCAGTGGCTGAGATGCACCTGGGCTTGCAAGAACCGGAAAAAGGGCTTGCGACTTAATATGGTACTGGTATAGCAACTTAGATTCACCTAGATTTAGTTGTCTCCCTTTCGACTCGGACCGTCTCGGCTCAGGGGCAAGCGGCAAGCGAGGGTGTTAGCTTTTGATCGGGCTTTTTGCAATGTTCCAGATCCTCACCTTTGCGAGATTTGGTTGAGCCAATTGGTCCATACCGAATGATGCTAGCGCGATGCCTTAGCCAGATGTAAAGCTGCAGCAGATCAGAGCCCCGTTGACTAAAAGTCGCCCACGCCATGCTCATGATGCCCGTTCTGGCTACCAGGTTGTTGAAAAGCCTCCCTTCTTCTGGTACTCATGATGTGTTTCGTTTCGCAGCCTTCTGATGTGCTCGAAGCCGGCTATGGCTGCTTCAATGCTTACAGGTGTCCGCCTGATGCTTATGATGCTGGCTCTCTCTGCTCCGTTTAATCAAAGTCCAAGTTCCTCAACTGAGTTGATGATGAATGATGATCATGGTGCTCGCAGTACTGCCCCGTTCGCAAGAAAGGATGCTTTCTGATATGGATGATGCCGCACCAAGCCGCCCTGCAACTAATTACATTCAACAGTCGCACTGCTGATGTTCATGATGCTGGACGTCGCTGCTTCGTAGCCAGTTTCAACAAGTTTCCATGATGCTCATGATGACCTCGCTGCGCCAAAAAGCTTCTCTGCTGAAGCTCATGATGCTCGATCGCGTTGCGCAGTGTTCAAACAATCTCTTTTGATGCTCGGTATTGCTACCTTTTGACGCACGTGATCCCACGGTACAGAAATTTGCAAAGTTGCCATGCTGCTGAGAAGTTTGCCAGCGTGGCTTCCGAGGCACATCAATTACCACAACACCGGCTGGGGCATCATGATCTTCGCAACGTGCAGCAAGAAGAACCCCAAGCCCCGAACTAGATAGTTGACAGGGCGTGCAACACCAGCTTGCAGCCACAAGTGGTATGCACTGGAGGTTTTGGGCCCAGTATCCCGGAAACCGAAACAGCGGGTATATACCTCAGATCACGAACTCTCTAGCAAGATCTTCAGGCAACGGAGGGACCGACCTTGCGTGCCTTCGGTGTTTCTTTCTTGCCAGGATCCGAAAACAATTCTGAGCGATTCGCATCACCCCACAGAAAGTTTAAACTTGCCGTTGAGGTTTGCACATCCGTCTTGTACCTCATGGCCAAGCGCTGAGCCAGCTCCTGTGGCTGTTGGAGAGGGGTCTGGGAACTCTGCAGGTACCCGTGTACTGGAGATATTCCAGAAGGGGATCATGCAAGCTTTCAATATCATCAAGTGGAAGTGCCATTTGACATATGTCTTACTGAGGCAGAGTGTTCTTCCAAGGCTTGTGCAGGACTTCTTGCAGAGAGCCCTCGACCTCCAAGCACTTGTGTGCGGAAGCTGTACTTTCCAGCGCGCTGGATCTTCATGCCCCCTAACCTAACATGCAAGTACTGTGCGGCCCGGAATGTCAAAGCTCCACGACTGCATATAATTATGAAAGACTGATGTGGCACAGCCGTGTAATTTCGCCAATCGATATCACATGTTGCTATGGCTGTTTGGAGCTCAAAGGCTATTTCTTGGTTCATCTCAGTTGCAGCCATGTTGAAGGGCACGTTGCCAGCTGCTCAGTGAGGGAAACGTGCAGTGCGTTGGACACAGCACTTTACATGACACGGCTTCTACTTGCAGCATCGAAGAACCATCGTATTCAGCGACTGTGTATAGGCATACATCGTTTCGTGTTTCCGGACACACGGTATCGCTTAGATGCCGTGTTTTTGAAGGCGTACAAAGGCCCGTTCACTGTAAGTCTTGGATGCTGGCTGGCTTCGTTAGTGCGGAAAAAACACGCAGCCGGTGTGCGAGTGTGCGAGTTTCCTCATCCATCTCATATGCCAGGAGAGCCTGGCACTCCTTCAACTTTCCCTGCCAGGTCAGGCAGCGCGGAGAGAAAGGAGGAATGAATCGCCAGCAGCGGCAGGAGGACGGTTCCCGAACAGCGTGGGACACACTATTGCTCTATACTATGGGGCCAGTTGGATCTTACGTTAAGTCTCAGGAGATCTGTGCGCGAGGCGAGAGCAACGCGAGCTTTCCCGGGACGCGCTCCCGCTGTGCTGCTGCGCATGGTTTGCACTCATTCATGTCCTATATGTATATATTCGCATATACATATATATATATATATATATATATATATATATATTCCAGAGTATTATATGCACCTCATATTATATGCATACAGTTGTGTCGCCAAATTTTTTTACAACAGGATGGGTCGGGCCCGTTCCTCGGAAAGCCACTGTTAGCTTTCATTTTGGAATGTCTGAATCCCGCCAGTACTTTGAGAAGCATTTCGGCTGTGCTCTTGAACCACGTCCGGAAATGTTGGCCGTGCTGATAAATGCCACCAGTATCTGGGGGGAAGCATTGTGGTCGCGCGAGAATCTCGCCAGCAGAATGCACTTTGGTCTTGGTTGCTGGTGGTCTCTTTGATTGTCTCCCGGTGGCCTCATGGTTCCTCACTCAGTCAGTCACTCACTCACTGCGCCTTCGGAGATGCGTCCAAGCTCAACGGCAAGCAAACACAGCTCGACCCTTCTAAGCACAAATCGTGAACCACAGGCAGCCGTGGCACTATGATCGTGTTTCTTTTGGCGTGGAGGCTCTTGAAAAGTGTTCTTCCACCGGCAATAGACAGAGGCTCGACTACTTCTATTAGTGCGACTGCTGCTGATACAGCTACAACTACGAAGCCGACCGAAGTACCACTGTCTTTTCCACGGTTCTCCCGGCTGCTCTGCGCCAGGACCGCCAGGACAAACGAGATGGCCGAGCTGGTCGCAGACAGAACGATCGTAGTCGTCGCTTTGCTTAAGCAAAGTGTGACCCCAGGATTTCGGGGTTCTGCGACGCCGCAAGCCATGTCCAAAGCTTGGTGTCGTGCCTGTCAGATCCGAGGCAACATGCACGAGGGGAAGAAGGTGGGGCTTGCGCACATCCGTGCCAAATGCTGCTTTCGTGCTAATTTTGTGAATCCTGCCCTGCCCTACAAGTGAACCGCAAGAGTTGTAGCATGTTGTAGCGGCCCATCTGACGAAGTGGCTTTGCCATGGGCCCCAACAGATGTATCAGTGCAAAGGTAAGATGAATTGTGCACGAGTACGAGCAGGGCAGTAGAACTGGTTTGTCGGGCCTGTAGCTTTTGATAAGAATAAGACCTTGAACCTTAAACCTTATGATCAGTGTGCCCTCCAAAGTAGTCCCAAGAGCGGGCTATCCTGTCGTGCCAGCTGGGATCAGATGCCAATCCTTACACTATCGGTTTAGGGATGTTTAGGGTTTCTGGGAAGCGTCAGCTGCCAAGAGCTATCCCACTCTGAGCACCCTGAACGAAACACGTTCTGGTTTAAGTATGCTATGTACCCTGAGACATGTATTCAATACTTGTACCTGCTTTTATGTGCACGTAGAGTCCACATGATATCAAGCATGTGTATATGCAGCATCAATACATAGCCATACCTATACAGACAAATACCAGGTTAACCGGAAGTGAGTACGTATCTGTATACCTCGTCATGGATATGTTCATGTATTCTTATCTATTTGTGAACCTAGAGTATAGGTCTAGCACATATACATAGATTTAGATATGCCTGCGTCCATGTACACGTTTGTCCAGCCATGCACACACTGCGTTTTTACGTGTGTCGCCAGGAGCCAGAGGAGGGTCCCGGCAGAAGGACCTGGCTCTAGGTGTTTAATATAGGCGCCTTAATATTTACCGAAATATTTCTTTCGGGGGGGGGGTTCCTTATTTTAAGTACCTAGAGGCTCATAACCCTACCCCTTTTTTAGGGCGCCTACTTTTTAAGATAACAGATCCTAACCATAAAACTAGGTACTAAAAAAGGGGTAGGGTATGAGCCTCTAGGTATAGTATTATGGGCCACCAAAAAACCCCGATTCTAATTAGTATAGCCCCTATATTAGGGTGACAGTTGACTTCCTGGCTTGTGAGGGTTTCAGGGTTTGTGGGATAGTATGGGGTTTGAGTGTTCAGGTTGGGGCTGTAGGGAGAGCAGTGGAGCAAGCAAAACACAAAAGGGTGGGCGCCCCAGGTTTGAGGTGCTGACTAGGGGGATCTGTCTGGGGTTCGGGAATAACGATTCAGGGTGTTTGGGTGTTGACTTGGAGGTCCAAGTGATGTGGCCCCTATTGGGGTTTGCAATCCGGTGCCTCATGCGACGTTTAGGCTTCGGCACCGGCCTCCCCAAGCAAAGAGCTGGCGAACGGACCATCCTGTTGTCTCCCAATGCGACGCTCTTCAGTGCACGCGACTCGGTATATGCCACACTTACTGAAACTGAAGGCATCTCAGCACAATTCAAACTATTGATTTGTGAGGTGGTTGAACATTCGAAGTATATCTGACTCTGAGCCCGTGAGGCAGATTGACACGTTTTGCTTGTCTTTCTGCATGTTTGTAGCAGGAGGCAGAGGAGGAGAGAGCGAAAGGCCCGCTGCCGCATTTCCTCGGTGGGCCTGTGGGATGATCCTGAGACTGCGCTTTTCGGAGTTTTTGACCTGATGGCATTGCATGGATTCCTCATACCTCGTCAGGCCGGTCCGCCGGATGGCCAAGCCCAGACGGAAGCAGAGGAGAAGGAGTACTGCAACTGAGCATGGGAGTGGTTTCTTCTACACGACATCGCACACACTGCTGGTTGATGCTGCGCAGGTGTAAACCATGTTAAGATATGTTAAGACCGCGGGATCTTTGTGTTGGCATGCTATCATCAGCATGGTCGCATGATTCAGGTAGTGTTGGCGAGCAGCTTGCAAGGAACCAAAAACAGAAGTTTAGCGCCGACTCGCGAACAACAGCGTCAGTTAGTGGCTGTTGTCGTAGTACTTGTATGACTTTTGCTGCAGTGGAGTGCAGGAGCACACTAACTACTAGCAGCAGTAGCCGCGGTTGCGGTGTTGGTGGTGGTGATAGTGGTGGTGGTGGTGGTGGTGGTGGTGGTGGTGGTCGCAAGCGTGGCTGGTTAGGTAGTCGTAGTGGCAGCGGCAAGTCGCGTTGGTGGAGGCAGTGGCTACGGCAGAAGCGGTGGTTGTGTATGCTTCCCCCTTATAACAATTGCGTGTCAACCCTCATAGTACCGCTCATGGCGTTGCAGGACACCTTGCAGAAACCCTTATCGTACGCCTTGAAACAACCCTTATCGTACCCCTGATTACTTGGGTGGTTGTCAAAATTAGGGTCCCTTTTTGGGCACCCTAAAGAATAAGTGCCGTATTATAATAAGGACCCAAAAAGGGACCCTAATCTTGACAACCACCCACTTATTAAAACTGTGAATGGCCCGATTGCCCCAGGAGGCCTTGGCAAAGCAGAGCAGTGATCTCGGGCAGGTCTTCTCTTCGAAGCAAGTAGCTATAGGGGCCCTAATAATCACCTACACTAAACCCTACACTATATTGGGGGCTCCTTAGTATAAGTATAACTAGTATCATGGGCCTCAAAACCCTATTCTAATTATGAAGGCCCTACCCCCGAGAATTCCGATGCGTAAGACCTCGAAGCCTGGTCGTCGTCGCATGGTGAGGCAGCTCTCAGCCTACGGGTTGAGGAAATGGTCTTGGACATAAGCAAATCATCGGGTAGGTGGATGGGGGGGTGTGTTTCTGGGCTGGTTGAAATCCATGCGTATGTGTTTTCCAGCAATTCAGGAGGGAGGCTGCCGCCTGATCTGCTGAAGTTGTGCATTTGCTGACGTTATGTCGAAGCATCGTGAGCTTCCGAACTGTGTGTCTCGTGTGAATGCAGAGCTCTTTGAAGAGGGGAAGGATAGGAGGAAGAGGAATGCCGAGGCACCACGCCTGGACATGCAGCAAGAGATTCTGAATCGCCGGCAGGTCGCTTATTGATTGCCACGCTTTCTGTGCCATGCTAGATGCAGGCCGATGTTGCTTCCTTGCTAGAATACCTTGGCTCTGAGGAACGAGATTGCGGGGGCCCCTCATCGGTGGGGTCCAGAATTGAGGGGTCTAGAACTGAGGACTCTGACTCGAAGTTATCTTGATGCCTGAAGCGCTGAAAAGAGGGCCGTTTCGTCGCCAAGTGTCTCGCTTCGTGACAGTCCGCATGACCGGTTGCATAAACCGCAAGCCCTAAACTCTACCATATTGCGGCTACAGACCTTACCAGGCTTGCCCGAGATTGAGTGTCAAAAAACCCTGCCATAGGCCTCGCCTGGATTGTCCGGGTGTGAGCGCCGAAAGCCTAATTGGAACGAATCTGGTCTGACTCCTGGGCAGCCTTTTGGTTCAAAGCTGGTGTGGAAGTCCGGCCATGACCCGAATGTTTGGAGCATGCTAGTAGGATTTCTTCAGACCCCTGGATTGGTTAGCTTAGAACTGAAAGTTAGCACGGCCCAAAGCTAGCAGCTAGCACCAGCCGAGCACCTGAAAACTTCCGGCACCGGAATCGTCGTGGCCGAGTTTGGCTTTCCCAAAAGCTCCGAAGGCAACCACAGCCAGCCTCCCAAGACCCTCAGGTTGTTTCACGGATGACCTGCGAACTACCGCATGGTATTCACAGCCGCACACTGTAACACTATGCTAGTCAAAAATGTTCGTGCTGTTAACTTAAGGAGCTTTGCCCCGCCGGAGCCATGCAGCCTGCTCCAGACGAGGATGCGAAGACTCACGCAGTGGGCATTGATCTGGGTACCACGTACTCCTGTGTTGGAGCCTCCTGGCGGCATATCGGAAGCTTCTAGCATTGGTCTTTGACGCCAGAAGAAGGAGACCCTAGGAGTCCCGTTGAAACTCTATGATTGGCTTGGGCAAACAAGGGGGGGAATGTGTCCAAGGATGTGCGGTCATGTTCTTTAAGATAGTCTTTTTCAATATACAGTTTCGGCCGGTGTGGTCGCGTGCTGCTTTTGGGCCGTGCATGCCGCCCACGAGCCAAATACCTTCCCCCACAGGGTTCCATGTATTCTTCGGGCCGCGGGAGTATGGGGTTAGTCTATTCATCACTGGGCCCTAATATAGGGGCCGGAGTATAGCTACCAATACTATGTTTTTTTTTTTGGGGGGGGGCTCCTTACTATAAAGTTAGTATAATGGGCCCCAAAACCCTATTCTAATCATTAAGGCCCCTGTATTAGGCCCTTATGAAGTATTAGGCCGGAGTCTTGGAGCATGCCCAGGTCTACAAAGATGGAGAGGTGCAGATCATTGCGAGCTTTGGCTTGGAAAGTGGTTGGTGGAGAGCCCTTTAATGTGCTCTGCTTGTTCGACTGTAGAGTCTGCAAAATTTCAGGGTTTGTGGTTCAGAGTGGCACGAATTCATGGTGAGGGTGTTACTGCGAGCTCAGGAACGACCAGGGAAACCGCACCACACCGTCTTATGTCGCGTGGACAGAACAGGACCACGGAAAGGGCTTGCGACACCGATTTCATGGGCTGGTTTGAGGAATCCCCATCGTTCTTTTCAGACCCAGAGATTCCATTTAAGGATTGGGGGTTGACAAGACAGGAGTAGGAGCTGGTGTGAAAGAAACAACGAGACTCCCGAGTAGCTTTCCTTAAAAACCGGTTTGGAAGTTGAGGCTGAGCTTTGTACACGTAGCATCAAAAGTGTGCACTTGTCGCGAGGGTGAACCCCGACAAGACTCGTAGAAATATCGGGTTGTTTCCTGAGTGTTACTGACTATAGAGCTGCATGACAAAATCCTAGACTCCCATGCCACAGCTATAGGTTTCATCTCTTAAAGCCAGTTTCCAAAGCCCTATGTAAAGCACAAAACAATATAGTCGAAGAACCCTACAGCTCAGAAACCCATGTCTATCGCTTCAGGAGCGGCTCTTGGGAGATGCAGCCAAGAACCAGGTGCTTCTTTCACTTTGAGCTAATGGGTTGTGGAAAGGTTTTCATTGTTCTAGAGGGGTGCTAATGGTGTTTAGAAGGTTCGTCATCCGTTCTATTCCCGGAAAAATCTTCCTAAACCCTGATAAAACCATGACAGCCCTTCAAAGACCCTTCGCGCATCAAAGCCCTTCTAATGGCCGTGAAACAGTGGCAAAACCCATTACAATCCCTTCTGAAACCCAGTGAAACCCCTGCAAATCCGTTGAAACCCTTGTCAGTCCCTAGCGCCAAATTTTAAGAGCCTCCGGCTCAAGCCGCCGACCCCGTAGGAGTCAGAGAAAGGGCGATAGCGGAGGGAGTACTGAAAGTCTAAATCCCAGCTCCGTCGCTTCCGGGACGCCCTCTGGGTTTTNAGCCGCCGACCCCGTAGGAGTCAGAGAAAGGGCGATAGCGGAGGGAGTACTGAAAGTCTAAATCCCAGCTCCGTCGCTTCCGGGACGCCCTCTGGGTTTTTAGGGTTTGTGGGGGGGTTCAGGTTAGGGGTTTAGGGGTTAGGGCTTAGGGGCTTAGGGGTTTAGGCGCTTGGGGGTCTGGGGGTTTAGGGGTTTAGGGGTTCAGGGGCTTAGGGGCCCAGGGGCTAAGGGGTTTAGGTGCTTCGGAGTTTAGGGGCTTAGGGGTTTGGGGCTGAGGGGTTGAGGGTTTAGGGTTTAGGGTATAGGGGTTGAAGGTTTTAGGGTTTTAGGGCTTTGGGGTTTTGTTGGGCTCGCGTAGGCTAGGGGTTCTGGGTGAGGGCTCGCCAAGAAGGCGTTAGGTAGNGGGGTTTTGTTGGGCTCGCGTAGGCTAGGGGTTCTGGGTGAGGGCTCGCCAAGAAGGCGTTAGGTAGGCTAAGGGTCGTGGGTGAGGGTTCGCCAAGGGTCGGCGTTAGGTAGACTAGGTCGGCGTTAGGTAGGCTAGGGGTCTCGGGTGAGAGGTCGTTCAGGTAAGGGTGCAGGGCGTAGTGCTTTCCTATGGAGCGGGTCTAGTGTTTAGGGTTCAGGGGTTTACGGTTTAGGGTTTAGGGTTTGGGACGTAGGGTTTAGGGTTTAGGGGTTACATTTACAGTATAACTAGATAAGGACCCTCTACACCCGGAACCCTACTTTCTGATTCTGTCGAGCCGTGCTAGAGTTAGCCTGTTACAATANGTATAACTAGATAAGGACCCTCTACACCCGGAACCCTACTTTCTGATTCTGTCGAGCCGTGCTAGAGTTAGCCTGTTACAATACGAGCTCTTTAGAGGTCCGGGGTTTAGGGTTCGAAGCAGCTTATTAGATTGGATTTTGTATGCCGGTGCCTCGAAAGGGCTGTGATTTTGTCTAGGTTTAGAAAGGCCTTAGGTATCTATGAAGCAAGATTGAGGGTGTGAACAGCGCTATTTACANGGGGGGCAGGGGGAAGGGGACAGACGGCGGAATTCGCCCCCAGCAGCGTCAACGCCGCTTCGTGCAGGCTCGGCGTCCTCCATGAAAAACAAAATCCCGTGCGGGCTCTCTGGTGCGCGTTTTTTTGGGGTCTGAAAGGAGGGAAAAAAGGAGGTTTCACCTCCGACTCATCCAACACGCCTCTAGGTCGGCGGACCCTTGTCCCTAGCGCCAAATACCATTCAAAACCCCGTGCACTATAGCGGTTGTGTTGGTGTTGTTGTTGTTGTGGAGGGGGGGATCCTGCTTTTGTCTCTACCTGATGCACAGACAAAAAGCAGATATATGAGTTGACGGGGGGGCAGCTTTTGTTTGTACCTTCTTGCTCTTCTTGTTGTTGTCGGTGTTGTGGTTGTTGTTGTTGGTGGTGGTGGTGTCGGTGTTGGTGCTGGTCTTGGTGCTGGTGGTGCTGGTGTTAGTGTGGTTGTTGTTTTTGTTGTGGTTGTTGAGTTGGTGGTGGTGTCGGAGTCCGTGTCGGTGTCGGGGTTGCTATTGCTGTCTGGTCCTCCTCGTCGCCGTCGTTTTTGTTTCGATGTCTTTGTAGCTCTTTATCTCAGCTGCTGCTTCGTTGTTTCGAGAGTATGACGTGTTTTATGCAGAGCACCTTGCCCGCGAGGGCATGCTTCGCCGGAGCTTCAGGTCGCCAGCAATCCGACCAACACTGTCTTCGATGCTAAGCGTTTGATCGGAAGGCGCTTCGATGATCCGATCGTGCAGGTGGGCTCTCAATAGTAGACCGAGTGAGCATGTCGAAACCCCCCGGCGTAGTCCAACAGGGGTTTGTGGTAAATTAATGCGGTTGAAAGGCATGGCCTTTCCTGTGCATCAAGGATGTGAACCTGGCCTGTAGCCTTAGGGCTCCTTCTAGACGGATGATGATCACTTTTAAAGGAGGTTCCCACAGACGGCATCCCCAAACCTTTCAGTACGCCTAGACAGGACTAGTGACTGGTGTTCTGACGGCCTCTGTTGTCTGGCAGGCCGACCTAAAGCTCTGGCCTTTCAGAGTGGTCTCCGACGGCACGAAGGACGACAAGCCGTTGATAGAGCCTCCGGCAGGGTCTGCAGCCAGGTGTTCAGGGCTTGCCGGCATTCAATCTTAAGATTTCGGGCGCAGAGGGCACACACACCCACTCCTCATCGACATCCATTTACAATTTACACACACTCACATATATAATATATACATATATATATACACATAATATTGAATGGCATAGACGCAGATGTTTTTAACCTATAATCGTGCAATGCATCCTTCTGGTACTGTACTCTTATCTAGCCGAACTGTCTCCCGATGCAACAGCCCGAAATCGAGCTGCGCGCCAAGATGACGCTGGAAATCCCTGCCCGTGATGCCAAGGAAGTGCTGTACCAGAATGTCGTGAAGAAGTTTCATCCAGAAGAGATTAGCTCGATGATCCTCACGAAAATGAAGACGACGGCTGAGGCATGTCTTTGACACCTGGGATGGGTAGGCAAACTTGTCGTTTGTGGATTCTTGTTCCCGCTTAGCGATGCTCCGAAACACGTTTGAAGGACCAATTTAGTCACAGGTGTGCGGTCTGAGACGGATTGTTTCAACAAGCTGCTTCATGTGCCCTTGACAGGCATACCTTGGACATCGCGCAGCGTGGCCGCAGTATGCCGTCGTTGTGTTCCGGGTAACGACTGCAGATGGGGAGCCCCAGTAGTCTTCGCAGAGAGGCGATGGGCGGGATAAAGGAGAATAGCATGCAAGGACCCACATGCTATGCATTGTGAGTTCCAGCCAATGGAGATGTCAGTCGGCGAAGGTCAAGGACGCTGTCATCACAGTCCCAGCGTACTTCAACGATGCCCAGCGACAAGCAACGAAGGATGCTGGCGAGATCGCAGGCATGCAGCCCGGACTGTAACAGGACGTCACAAGAGATACCGCAGTCATTGTGCGATCCATGTCTCTCTGACTCTCTCTCTCTCTCTCTGTCTCTCTCTGCCTCCCTCCTTGACTGCTTGACTGTATGTATAATATATTTTCCCTACATTAGGTATCGATTTGGGATATTTTTTCTCCGCTATTGTCTAAACGAGAGCCCTAATCATAAATAGTTTTGAGGACTGTTGAAGTACAATATACTAAAGAATATAATATACACATGCACACATGCATGCATCCACACAGAACTCTACCAAATCATCCATAAACACATACACGGACATACATACCTATATCCACACATGTTTCTACATTTATATACATCCACAAAGGCGCACACACACACACATGCACAGATCTGTACACTCGTGTAGGGAAGCCACGCGATGTCATGTCGAGTCCTGCCATGTCATGTCGTAAAAAGATGTAAGCACCGCCATCTGTACCGCGGGGTGACCGGTCGTGGGGGGGAGCAGTGGTCCTGGCACTGCGATCATCGATGCATAAACAAGACAGGTCATCGCTGTCCCCACTTCGTAGTATCTCCCGCTAATATTGAAACCCGATTTTCACTAAAATTGGTTTTGATGTTAGAGGGCCAGTTTGGGCACCTTCACTTAGCTCCTGAACACAGTAACAGTGGCTTCTTGTGAAATCACCTGCAATTTAAAACAATGTCTGTTGTGTAGCGTTTCTGGTTCAAGGTAATTCTGGAGGCACTTCACAGAGACCCTGTTCAAAAAAAGTAATCAGGACATGACTCCGGCTAATCAGTACTTTATTGACGACTTAAGCATCAACTTATGCGTAAGTTCCTTCATTAGGTTCGTGAAGCTCTTGCCAGATCCAGCTCGTTAATTAGACAGACACACAGACAAGCGCTGCGATCCCTTAGGCCCGATGCTTTTCTTCCCATAAGGCCCAAATCCTCTCTTTTCCCTTGAAGGATCCCTAGTGTCTCCCTAACAACGCCTCCTGTGCTGTCCTCTTTCCCCTTTAAAACTCCTCTTGGGCGCAATCCGGCCCAAATGCCCTCCCGGAAGTATGTTTTTTGTTTGCTGCAGCTTCTGGCAATGGTGGCGCTACGCTTGAGACGTCGTAGTAACATATTGAATATTCAGAAGGATGAGACTATGTAGCCGTGTGAATGGCTCTCGGGATGATGGCCATGATGTCGGTTGAGTCGGTGACGGTACTGGTGCAAGTTTTCCATATCAAGGCAGCAATGCAATAAAGCAACAACGAAATAACCCGATTTGACTGCCAGCACATGGCTTGAACTGATGTCGTTTCAATGCTTCGCACGTTAGCCGGTAAGCCAGTAGTCAGCAGTATTGACTAAGGAACAATCCCCACACGCAGATGTGCATGTTTGGTTATGTGTCCTGCGTTCTCGCCCCCGCTTTCCTGTGTGCATAATAGTACATGTACCCCCCTGTTCGTGTAATATATGTATGCATATGACATATGTAAATATGTGCGTATCTCGGTCTTCTGCAATGACTGCAATTTCTCCGGCTCTCTTCATCCCAGGCGGGTCTTAAGAATCGTGAACGAGCCTACAGCTGCAGCCATCGCGCACCTGGGCTGGATTTCCAACAGTCTGGCAGTTGCAATGCTACATTATGTAATTCTGGCTGAGACTGCCACCGTGCCGACTAGTCTGTGACTACCAGTGACTACCATGGTTGACGCTGCGGTGTCTTGCATAGCTACCACAAAGATTCAGTACGGCGACTGTTCATCTCTCATAATGTTAAGAAGCAGTAGTAAGTAGTGTTGAATCTCATGTCACTGCATAATACACATTCAAGCTCCTCTTTCGTCACGTGCCTTGCTGCTGTTTGTGTCATCACCATTCCAACTATCCGTGGTAGGCTCTGTGGCTCGTCGTCTTGTTGTCGTTGCTGGCACTGATTGAAGCACTCCGACTAATCATCGCTACGGCCGTAGCATCGCTGTACTACCCATTGCTGTACTACTGTGCAGCACCAACCTTCTTCCCAGTTTGTGCGATCAAAAGCGTGTGAACTGAGTGCACAGCTGGAAGGGGAGCGCGAGCCATAGCAGCAGCTTTCTACTTCGGCTTAAAGTGATTAGCACTAACCAGCAGCCTCTGCGGCGCAATAGCGAAATGCTCTAGAGGTATGGTTTGGACAAGGACTCGGCCGAAGGGAAAAAGCCAGACAAGGAGACGAAACGTCCAAGCAAAGCGGCCGTGCTTGCCAGACTTTTGCCGGGGCAGTGGCCATCTTTTGCTGCGCTTTCGCCAAATGTCAGAGCAGAGTATAGATTGTCAGATGTTCGACCGAGGAAAAACTGCTCCTTGCATTTCCCCGCCCCCAGCATCCAGCAATCAAGAGTGCGTAGCAGTTGAGCAGGGATGAGGATGAGACCACTGCAAGCTTCTGCTTTCTTGATTTCTTGAGCCTTTGGAGGAGACGAACATACTTGTGTTCGACATGGGCGGCGGTACCTTTGATGTGTCTGTTCTGGCCATCCAGGAGCTGTGCAAGACTGAACATGGGCAACCATCACATGGTCCCTACTGTATGGCATGCTCCGCAAATCCACATGACGGGTTCAAGACGAAGCCTTGGGCTGGGCAATGTTTGCAGTTTGCAGGGACTGGATGCACGCACGGACTTGCCGACCACCTTAACACTTCTTATGCATGCGAAAAGTCGCCCCGAACAATGCTGTAAGCAGTTCCAACTCACTGGCCATTCTTCAGATTCCTCTAGTGACTCTAGTATTGTCCGAGAATGCCAGCACGGCAGGACTCCGTCTTTGAAGTGAAGGCCACTGCCGGTGACCCTCATTTGGGTGGCGAGGACCATCAACCGTCTAGGTTTGGCCAGGGCCCTGTTATGGTTCAGCATGCCTCTGTAGCTAGACTCCCAAGTATCGAGTTCCCTGCGGTGCGACTTTGTTCAGCTGGGCGGGTGGCAAAAAGTATGAGAGCAGTCCCGGCCATTCTCCTCAGAAGAAGACCACGCTGCCAACAAAGCGGGTCCTAAGCAAGAAAGCCGCCCGATGTGAAGGCATTGAAGTGCAAATGCCCAACGACGCCAGGATTTCGACAACCGGATCCTCAGCCACTGCATTGCGGACTTCCGAAGGACCTCCCGATCAGGGCTGGTTGAGGCTTTCACTGTTCTGAGTGCTTGCTTGTGCTACTCGAGCTGCGACGACGGCTACTAATACTACTGGAGCCTACAGCAACGACGACGACGACTACTACTACTATGCTGCTGCTACCACTACTACTACCGCTGCCACTACCATTTCCACTGCCACTGCCATTTTGACGACGACGACGCTGCTGATGTTGCTCTGCTTCTGCAGCTGCTGCTGCCGTCGCTACTGCCTGTGCTGCTATCACGACGATGCAATGCCGGACAGCCGGACAGCATCACGCGTAGTAGCCCTAGCTGCTGGTGATCAGGCAAATCGAAAGCTGTATACACACATTTGGTTCGGTATTATTGGCACTGTCATCGCCGTCCAGCTCTTGATTAGCATCGTCATCATGATGTCAACAGGAAGTTTGGGGCTGACCCAACACGCAACCAACGGGCGCTCCGCCGGCTGCGCACGCAGTGCGAGAGGGCGAAGAGGTCTGGGCTTGCTGAGGGTCTGAACTATTCTGCCGGTCTTGGGTCCCCAGGCAAGCACTTGCAACTACTTTCTGAGAACCGAGGCACACTGCCGGAAATCGAATAGCCCGTTTTTGCTATGGTCCTAGGACGATGCGGGATGTTCGAAAGGGCTTCATGCATATATAATCAGGGCAATGACAGGCACGTGTGCTCACGATGTGCAGCAGAACAGACTGGCCACAGTCAGCTTGGTGATGGTCCAACGTGTGTGCTGCTTTCGGAGAATAAGACGGTGCTGGATTTTCGCTCGATGCATGTTTCTCAAGACTGTTTGTAAAGGAAGAGGCCGTCTGAGGCCTGCAGCACGTCTTGTGTTTGGCTCAGAATTTCGCAGACAAGCGCGACAGCATGCCGGAATATCCTCCAATTTCGGTGGTAGAAACAGAGCGCTGTTATGTAGCTTTCCTGAAGAACTTGCTGGAATGTACTGCAGGTGTTCCAGTACCAACCCGTGCACAGAGGAGCACACTGTGCAGGTTGATCAACCGTGACTGCGCACATCGTGAGCAAGCCTGTCCTCAGGCAGCTGTCAACACAGACGTCCGTGACCATCGAGGTAGACTCCCTGCACGCCTCTTGGCCCTAGCAAGGATCCGATCAAGTGGCGCTTCAGGCTGGAGGCCATGCACTTCTCAGAGGACTTGACCCTCCGGCTAGCAGGTAGCAGTTGCCTGCAGCCCCTCAAAATCACATTGCGGTCCTTCCTGGTGCTTCGCGTCTCAAGCGAGCATTGAACATGCGCAAAGATTTGCCTCTGTGTGTGTGTGTGTGGGGGGGGGGGGGGGGCGCGGGGGGGGGTTGGGGGGGGAAGGGGTGGCTAATGAGGGGGGCAGAGGGGGGCCTTGAGGAGGAGAGGGGGGAGGCTGGNTCGCCATCACCAGGTCTGTGGCCTCAAGAGCTTCTAAAGCTTGAAGAAAGATTTGCCTCTTGTGGTGGGGGGGGGGGGGGGGGGGGTGGCGCGCGGCGAGGATTGGGGACGTAAGTCGTTGCTAATGACGGACGCAGATGGTGACCTTGACGATGACAGCAGCGATGCTGAAGATGACGCCAATGACGACAAGATCGGCGATGAAGATAGTTACCTACTCGTGGTATGTAACGGGTACATGCGTGTGTGCACACACGTGTGCAGCAATACATGCTTGCTTTTGGTTTGCGTGGGTAGGTGGGTGGAAGGATGGACGGATGGATACACATGAGATAAACAGACCTAAGACGATGCTTATCCACCTATGGCCATGGAATCGACACAGCCCATCCTCGTGGCCGAGGATGGCAACGACTTCAGCCTTAGACTCTCCAGGGCCAAGTTCGAAGAGCTTTGTTTGGCGCCTTGGCCCTGGCAGCAAGTGCTTTGGAGCTGTGCATAAATGCAGGTGGTTCTTAGCAAAGCTGTCATACCCATCTACTGGACTGTAGCACCCATACCGAGCCTTGCTAGGTACAGAATAAATAAACAACAAGGAAGCCGCGCCTAAATTGCTTTCCGCACGTGGGGCACCTGTGGGCTGGCCTGGCATAACTCATGCGAGGATTACTTCAAGAAGGCGATGGAGCCTGTGGAACAGTGCCTCAAGGATGAAAGCCTCGACTAGTACTTAGTAGACCTTGTTGGCTCAGGTCTCAGGTGTGGAGCACAGCTGCCAGGTTTTTCTTCGCTGTTTCTGATTGCGATAACGGCACTTTCAAGTGATCGCTGCTTTTTGTGCTCCCGGTTGCTTCGGAGCTCCAGCCACGAAAAGCTTTCGCAGGACAGCAACCTGCCACAGAAGGCGATCTCGGACATCGTCATGGTGGGAGGACACGACCAAGCTTGGCATTTCTCTGAACGTGCTAAGTTCGGTAGCTGCTTTGAAGGCTCTACGCGCATCCCAAAAGTGCAGGAGCTCATCAAAGGACGCAGCACGGGGTCGAATCAAAAGTTGCTTGCAGAATCTCCTAGCAGTTCCTAGGGAGCTCCTTTCAAGATGCCCTGGCCCTGGCAGTTTCGGCTTCGGCTCAAGTCTCAAGAGCTTCATCCGCGCCATGGCCTATCGACACACAGACCATGCCCGGCTGCTCCAACGAGCTGAGCCGTGCACGGAGGAGCCGAAAGACATCGAGCGTGATGAGGGAATCGTCATCTCGAGATCTCTTGAGCGCAGCCCGGTGAAGATCGTGGCTATGATCGCTCTTGTGGCAACCGTCGTCGGGGTGGCAGTCCTGGCTGGCCGAAAAGTGCTGGTCCACAAGGAAGAAAAGGCAAGGGAGCCAGCGTGGCTTCAGCTTGACGCAGATGGTACTCCGAAGACCACGAAACATGGCAAAGCCAATGCCAGTGAGACCTGTCACTCCGCACGTGCTGGCGAAACATGTTACGGTGCCGTCTTGTGGCACAAGTGGATCGGAACCGTTGAGAACCCCTGGAACTACCCCAAGGGTGTTTCGAGGGCCTCCAACCGCACAGTCATCCAGCAGTACCTGCACGAGAGGAACCAGTCTGATTGTCCACGGCCTTGTCACGAAGAGGCATATCCACTCCCGGCGGCACCTCCGAAGGGATCGCCCTCGATCTATTGCTTCTCCGTGGCCCGTGCTGGAGGGGAGATGGACATCATGCACTTGCAACGTCAGAGTGGATCTGGTATTTTCGCCTGTGACGGCTTCGGGATCTACAGTGACGTGGACACGGACATCTACGGCGTGAAGACCATCCCCATCGGCTCGACGGCTTCAGGAGTTTCCGTCGATAACACCGCTGCCAACTCCCAGGTTTTCATGAGAACATGGCTGACGTTGTTGAACAACAACGACTGGTGGCACTACGACTTCATCGCGAAGGTGGACCCTGATGCAATTCTTTTTCCAGAGCGGCTCCGGCCACACATGTCGTGGCACGTTGGTGCCCCAGTCTTCTTCCTGACCTGCGGCAAGTACAGACCAGCACTGTATGGGGCGCTGGAGGTGTTTTCCAAGCAAGCCCTTGGAAGGTACCTTGCGAACCATGGGCGCTGTGAGCAGAGCTTGCCGTTTTGGTCATGGGGCGAAGACAAGTACATGGCCGGTTGCCTGGAAATGTTGGGAGTTCAGGCTCTCCAAGACTACAACAACTTCCTTCGCGACGAGCGTTGCTGGGGTGTCGACTGTGGCAATAAGGGCGCCGTGGCATTCCACTCCTTCAAAGTCGTGAACAATTGGTACCGCTGTTACCTTTCATCGGCATGATATACCAGTTTGTGGCGACACTGGGCGTTGTGACAGGGCCTTCAAAGGAAAAGACATCCACTACTTTACTACCCTATGTCAAACATGGGGCGTTAACCTGTGGGAACATGGATTTCTCCAGGAGCATTACACGATCGAAGTGCAACAGTCCTATACTACACAAAGCAATGCTACATATCATGTTGTCAATACTGAGGCTCCTTCCCTCAGCATATTGTAGCCGACTGCAGTGCAAACCTAGGCGCCGAAATTCAGTGTCGGCCTCGGCTGAAGGCAAGGCCTTTCGCGTCGAGAAGAGAAGTTCATCCGAGGGGGAGTGGTGATTCCCCTACCGGTGCTTAAGTGGGCTTGGAGACCCGAGAGTGAACATGATTCAAGCCTTATCATAACGAGCGCTGAAGCTTCGCAATCTTGAAGTGGTGAGCTTTGGTTGGGGAGTCCCGTTCGCCCCGGCGAGTCTTTCGAGGGTAGTTAACCATGAAGGATTCGCCGCTGGTGATGTGGGGATGCCGGATCCGGAAATCTCCGGGCCCCTGGTCTCCTCCCCTTCTCTTACTCTAAGGGCGGGCTCTTCTGCAGATGGAGTTTAAAAACACCCTGCAGGGTCAGCCGGCTAGCTGAGGCAGAAGACAGATAAGCGGGCACTCGTAAGGTTTTGTCCCGGAATGCCGTGGGATTACAAGCACAAGTCGCCTGGTTGACCCTGCAAGAGCCGGCAGAATTCCCCCGGAATGGCTAGAGGATGGCCAGCACAACTTGGGCAGGCGGTAGATTGAAACTTGAAACCAATGTCACTCTCCGTTTCTGTGATAGCTTGGATGCTATTTCGCCTGGCCGAGCAGACTAGGTCGTGGCAGCGACTCACTCTGATGTGACCGCTAACTGCCTCTTTAATGTAACGTGAGCGTTTGACTAATGATGTTGAAAGAGCATGACATATCGCTGTTCAGCTATCCAACCGGCAGTTTGCACGTTGCGACGGTGTGATTGCGTCCTCCCTGCTAGCTTGTTCGAGTACCAGTTACGAAATGCAGCTGCGATCGTGAGTGCCTCACCCAGTGCTTCTATCGGCTGCCGAGTTTGTCTGTGACACTCGCGCAGGACACTTTGGTGGAAAGGAGCTCTGCAAAAGCATCAACCCAGATGAGGCGTGCTACGCGCAAGGATGCGGGCCGGGGTGTTTCACCTCGTGACACTATATGGCTACTTTCGTCTGCACTACATGCAAAATCTGTTGGAGGCCGTGGCTTATGGGGCAGCAGTGCAAGCGGCCATTGTCTCCGGCCAGGGGCACGAGGATGTGCAGAACATGTTGCTGGGCCAACTGCAGATGCAGTTGGGAATCCGTCGTCAGATTCGGAATTACCGAAGCTGTGCATGAGTCCCAAGGAAATTCAAAGATGGCCTCTCATGCAACAACACCCGCCCTACTCATGGTGTCATATGCCTACTTCCGAGACTAGTTTACTCTGAGTATAGAATACGTTTTTCTTCGAGTCCGACTTCTGATGCGCAGCTCAGGCTCTTACTGGACGTGGCCCCTTTATCTCTTGGCATCGAAACGGCAGGAGGCATGATGCAGGCGCTTCTGCGACTTCTCTGCGACTTCATATCACAAGCTGTTCACATCTCTGGAAGCAAGAAATACGTTTTGCCAGGTGCTGATCGAAAGGAACAGTACGGTGCCCACGAGCAAAAGCCAAGACTTCACAACCTTCGAGGATTATCAGGCCTGAGTATTTAGTCGCTCAGAACCCCCTGCTTTTTCATCCATCTATACCAGCACGTGGGAAGCGTGGCGATCACGTCCCGGCAAAACGCGTTAGCTTCATTTGAGGGTACGGGGTTTACAGTTTCCAGTAGGGCCAGGGACCGGGGAATGTAGTAGATCTGCCACAACTCATTAGCTCAACCCTCAAACTCGTCACAAAGCCCATATTCCGGATTTCTGTTTCATGCTCCTTGCGGTTTCCATGAGCTGAGCTGTTTGCATGTAAGTGTTTAGGGTAAGTGATGTGTGTAGGGCCCAGGGTCAGATTTGGGCCTCGATGGTTCGCGTCAAGTGCTTTTTCGCAAAATTCGGGCCAGGACCATGTTGACATCTCCGTCTACGAAGGAGAACGCGCCATGGTCAAGGACAACAACTTCCTCGGGAAATTCACGCTGAAGGACCGGATGGGCTTGCATACTGATGGTCGCGCGCAAAATGCAGAGTTTCTTTATCACCAGCTTGAAGAATGACAGGCTCGGGAACAAGGGATTCCCGGAATCCCGACCCTCTGAGTCTTGCAGGCTGTCTCGGCTGCGAAAGACTCAAGCACAGCTGCAATGTTATGCTGACGTGAGTTTCGGTTTGTCTTGGAGCATCTTGGAGCGCAGCCATGAAGCTGATGTTTGGTTTCACAGGTGAGGAACTGCTGATCTGGCAGGACATCCCGAAGTCCTTGCGTGGAGTCCCAAAGATCCAAGTGACGTTCACCATTGATACCAACGGCATTCTCCAGGCTTGGCGCACCGGGGAAGGTCCACAGTGAAGACTCAGTCCTTTTTTGTGTACTGGACCATACTACCTATGATGCAGGAGGAAGTTTGAATGTGGATCTTTTCGGAGTTTGTGTGCAGGTCAGTGCCGAGGATGCGAAGTCCCACAAGAAGAGCCGCTGGCCTAAACATGGGAAGCAGTTAACAAGGAGTCCCGGCGTGACAGCCCTGTCTCGCTAAACCGCATCAATGTCAATTGTTCCCTCGTCCATCCAGAGCCAGCCGGATGGGTTACCGACAGGCGAGATCCAGATCGCGAACGAGAAGGGCCGTCTCACTCAGAATGACATCCAGAGGCTGCCCTAGCGCCGGATAGACGCACATGCAGGGGCGGGGGGCTGATGTCACATGTCCGAAGTTGAAGCTGGGAGGATGCTCGTAGAGGCGGAGCAGCACAAAGGCGAGGATGAGATTCTTGGCTGCTTCGGCGCCGCTGATCCTGCCACGTACGATCCGTACGATTGCTGGTAGTACTTGTAGCTCTGCTGCTCCTCCCTCCACTACTCTGCTGCTTCTGCTGCAGCTCCTGCTACTTAAACGCTGCTGCTGCTCCTCCTTCTACTACAAACGCTACTGAAGCCTTACTAGACCCAGGGACGTGAGTACCGCTACTACGCACTGCTTCTCCTCCTCCTCCTCCTATACTGCTGCACCTCCTCCTCCTACTCCTACTCCCCTACACCTGCTGCTGCTCCTACCTCTCCTGCTACTGCAACTGCTACGACGACTCCCACTCCTACTCCTTCTCGTACTCACTCCTACTTCTACGCTTACTCTGGCGAAGACTGCTACTACTGCTGCTGCTGCCACTGCTAAGTTGACGACGGCGACCATTGCAGCACGATGACGGCGATGAGTCAGTGATGACACCGCTAATTGTGATGATCATGTTGAGGAAAGTCCTGGTGCGATGACGATGATGCGAATGGTGATGTTGATCGTGTACATATCTTCCACCCTCCATACATACATATATACATATATACATGATGGTGAGCACTTATGTATAGGTGTAAGATATATCTTCACACCATGTGCACATGCAGAGAGGGGCAGGGAGAGGGAGAGGGAGAGAGAGAGAGAGAGATGGGGAGGAGGAGGAGGAGGAGGCGTGCAGAACAGCAGCACTGCGACAGGGAGAGCGATGAAGGTGGTTATCACGATGATGATCTTGATCATGCTGATGTTGTTTCCTGCTGATGGTTGTGATGCAGAAGAGGTGGATGAGGGTGCGGCGAGCAAACAGTTGTTAAGATAATGCTGCGGATAGTGAGGGTGATTGTGCTACTGATGATGATGCTCATGATGAGTGACATGCCAGAGACCAACCTCAGGATTTCTCGCAGCGACCTTTTGGCCAAGGAGGAGTTGAAGGACCAGCTCTGCATGGCACACATCCATACCCTGCACGACTTTAAACCCCTTCCTGTCCTCCATGTGACTCATGTGACGGCACAAAACGACACATCGATCTGTCAAAACGAGCTCGGTGTAGCCAGCCGTTCAGCCCACAGCAGCAACAACAGAACAACAACAACAACAAAAACACCAACACCAACACCACCAGCACCACCACCAACCACAACAGCAGCACCAACACAACGGCAACATCAACAGCAACTACTAAGGCCAACTACTACTACGACGACGACGATGGCGACGACCACTGCTGCGGCTGCTGCTGCTACTCCTACTACTACCACCACGATGACGACGACTAGTACTATAGTACTAGTACTCGTACTAGTACTAGTACTAGTGCTAGTGCTGCTGCTACTGCTACTGCTCCTGCTCCTGCTGCTGCTGCTGCTACTGCTGCTACCGCACCGCTGCATCATCAGCTAATTATCGCTGCCACCACTACCGCACCTCTGCCCCCCCCNGCCTTTACTAAAGGCGGATGAATCGGCGGGGCAATTACTTCTGCGTATTTCCATTCAGTCAGCAACGGGCGGCCTTCCGTCCTGAGTTCTTCGTGAAAGGTATACATGCAGCGCTTCGAGAAGGGCTTCCAGGACGAGTGGAAGAGTTTCGGTTTCGGGTTGACAGGGTCTGGAGTGAAACGAGGGTGCAGGAGTTCCGAGCGAGAAGACTCAGCAGAGTAGAGTAAGGCTTGTCGGACGTTATACGTTATCCAGTTATCCAGGAAGTCAGGGAATACACCAGAGATTTCGGAAGCACCGTTCTTTGTAGCGACGTGCCGGTTAATGAGGCTCAGCCGCATAATCCGTTTCTTGCTTGAGGACCTGGATGAGTCCAAGCTGCTTCCGAAAGATCGTGAGCGGCTTGAGCCTTGCAGAAGAGGGCAAGCTAACGACCTCCGACGGTTTCTATGCTAAGCTCAGGGCATTGCCACCCGTTCATGAAAGGGTGCCAGCTAAAGTGTCGCGTGAAAAATCCGATGACATTCCCATGCAAAGCCAAGGAAGGCAAGCTCACGGATGCTCAGAAGTGGCTGGAGACAGAAGGCCTCAAGGCCGGCAAGAAGCAGAAGTGGTACAGTAGGAATCAGCAGGCGCTCCTATGTTCTTCCTGCTGCGCTTGTGCCAGTGCTGCTTTCTCCCTCCTCCTCCTCCTCCTGCTCCTCTTCCTACTCCTGCTCCTTATCCACCTCCTACCACAACTGCTTCTTCAACGCCGCCGCCAGTAGGAACGGCACTTGATCCTGGGTCTATACCAATGCATTGGTGCTAACAGCTAAGAACAAGAGCAACCACGATCACAGATTACATGATTTGGGTTTGTCCCCCTGTCTTCTACCGAAAGCTTCAGAGGCCGGCAAGCCGGAGTTTGAAGCGAAGCAGAAGGAGCTTCAGGCCGCGATCAACACCGTCTCTCGGCCGTGTTCGAGAAGTAAAATGTATGTTCGTCCAAGATTAACAACCTTGTCGAGCGAAGGGGCGAGGCATGTCTAACACATGTTATCTGTTCCCTCATGTGTCAGTCATTACCTAAACCCCCAACAGTAGGTAAAATAATAGCCCAACGCCTAAAAAGCCATTATTTTACATACTTTGGGGGTCCAGGTACAGGCTTCAAACAGCAGAAATCGAACAAACCCGGTGGTCTGCTTACTGTGGGCCAAGGTCATGCTACGGATCAACAGGTCCCAGGCTGAATTCTGGGACCAGCAGGCTACCGTGACTGTGCAAGGGGTCGGGGTTCTTGAGAAGTTCACAGGCTTGTCGCTTCGAAGGTCCAAGGCGTTCTTTTTGCCAGGCTACTGGCCTCCAGTACTAGTAGCAAGTTTAGTCTGCGTTTGTTATTGTAAGGTTTGTACTTGCAGCTTCGTGTCGGGAACAAACCTGTATGCTATCCTGGCCTTGGGATCTTCGCCATCCCGGGTGACCCAGTCATCTGCACATCTAGCATCCATCGTGTAGTTGGCTGGTCGAACGAGCCCAAATAGGAGGTGAAGTCTTTCAGATGTTTGCTGCTGCAGTCCCAAAGCCGAGGTTGTGCAGCATGAGGGTGAGAAGAGCATTGCCGACGGGGGCTTTATCCTGCAGTGTGGCGTGGACATCCGTGACCTGATCGAGGATCCTCAGTGATCTGGCCCCTTGGGCTGCCTGTCAATTGAAGATTCATTGCAGAGCACGTGCAATCGTGCCGTTGAGGTCAAAGGGGCACAATTTACAAGAGTGTTTGTGTGGTTCCATGCTGTGTCATGTAGAAAGATCTGCGCACGAGTATATGGGCAGCGGTCAAAATACCTTGTCGGGACGTTTATACAAAACAACCTATTTGATTGTTGAGGTCTATATTTTTATTTACAACAAGAGGCGTCACGCAACTAGGGCTTTTTAATCCCCTTGCAGTTGGCGCTAGAACAGCGCTAGCCTGGCGCTAGGGATCTAGATAGCAAGTGGTTCGTGATTTATTTACTTGCTAGCTTAGAGTATATGATAAGTTCGTACACCATTTACTCCTTCTATACTTCTATCCCTAGTTACTCCTACTCGTACTCTGAGCTCCTACTTCTACTCCTGCTCCTATTCCCACTCCCACTCCCACTCCTACTACTGCTGTTATTGCCACAGCAACTGCTAGTGCTCCTGCTGCTGCTGCTGCTGCTGCCAGGGTTTAACCTCCTGCGAACTACGATGTCAATCGCGCATTGCTTGAGGAAGCTTCTTTCCTCGCAAGTAACAGCGTTCTTTTCATTCGCATAAGCATCATGTATCATTGCCATCACAGCTGGGGCAAAAAAAATTGTGCTAACATGGGCAATCCGCGCTAGGCGCGCGCTAGCTCCGCGCTAGCAGCGCGCTAGCAGCGCGCGAACAAACTTTTTCACTTCTCATGCCTAGCCCATCCAGCTCATCTACACTATCTACTGAACCATGTTGACGTCAGCTGAGCGCCAACCCCTGCGAAATGCTGGCCGTGACGCCTACTTCAAGGCACATGGCAAGCATGATTGGCTCCTGCAGGCAGCCAAGGAGGCTAAANCAGCTGAGCGCCAACCCCTGCGAAATGCTGGCCGTGACGCCTACTTCAAGGCACATGGCAAGCATGATTGGCTCCTGCAGGCAGCCAAGGAGGCTAAAGGTGCGAATGCGCGGACGAAGAAGCTCACTGCTTGGAAACGGAACGTGTGCAATAGAGCGTGCTTCGTGAAATTATGCTTACGTCCTGCTCGTTTACTTCACGGGTCGGGAGCTTTTCCGACATTTCCAATCATCAAGACTAGTGGCCAGCCTTGCACACCCCACACATGTGGCCCGCGCTAGCAACACTTCAGAGATTTGCAATCGAGAAGTAAAAACATGGAATTCTGTAGTGGTAGTGTTTCTCTCTTCCACAAGAGGCGTCACGCAACTACTGCCGCATTTAGGTCAACCTCAGGAACAATAATATTGAACAGCGCCCATATTCCTGGAGCCCCCGAGACATTTCAAGCAGGTCGAGGGCACCGAGTGGGTCCTACCGTCCCAGCTCTGGGATCGTGTTGGGATTGGGGAGTAGTCAATACCTAGTCTTAGTCTGGTTCTCAATGATGCCTCCACAGAGAACGCGTACAATTCAACGTACTTAAAGCCCATAACATACATAATCGCAGGAAGAAGAGTGCCGCCTAGCCTTACGCATCTGAGAACTTTTGAACCGACTTCCAAGGTCTCCATGAGTCGAAGACAGGAATCCCACATCAAGATGGCAAGCGCGAGATGATGTGGCAGCAAAGGCTTGCAGCTCCATGGTCGCCGGTGATGGAAGGTTGGACACGAAGACCTCTTGTAGCCAGAGATGCGAAGACGGCGTTTAGTCAAACCGACGCAGAGAGTAGATACCACAAAAAATCGCTGACTTTCATCGCTGGGCTCTTCGGATTTGGCAGCAACAGGGCCCATTGAAATCACTGAGAAAGTGCAGACCACCTTGCTGTGAACCAGCGCTTTTCCATTAGCTCCCAAGCTCCGCGACTGTCCCTGTAAGGGGGACATATGCTTAGAGACATAGTAGGCGTGGACGTCAAAAAAGGCTGCTGACAGAACGTATCGCTGCTAGCGCCAAGGGCATCCTTCCGTGAGAACTCTCTGCCGTTCCGAGCCCAGCACATCGCGACAGACGAAACCAAGCTTCCGCATGCGTCGCCACAGGTCGGACCTTAGTCTTACTGAGCTCAGCTGGCAAAGCAATGCCTCGATCAGGCGTTCAGAGTGTAGGATTTGTGTCCTTCGAAATCATAAGAAACTTCCCTAAACTTTACTTGGCGAGTCCGAGTGCGAGAGCATGAAGCAGTAGTTTCAGCTTTCAGACCACGAACCACATCGTCAAGATGTTAGCGAACCCTAAATCCTGAACCCTAAACCCCTAAACCCCTAAACCCTAAACCCTAAACTCCCCTTCAACCCCTGCCCATGGCAAGCTCAAGCCTGGCTCCTGAGGTGCGGGACCCAGTTTCGGAAGTGGCCGGGTTTTTTTTTGCCTGATGTTCCCCATACTCTGTAGTATGTGTATACTTATGTGTATGTATATATATATATATATGTGCATATCTATCTATGTAGATATATGGACATATCTTTTTCTTCCTTCTATCTATGTATCTATCTTTCTACGTATCTATCTATCTGCCTGTCCGTTTATCGATCAACCTATCTAGCTATCTATCAACCTATTTATCTATCTGCCTATCTATCTATCTATCTATCTATCTGCCTATCTTTCTATCGGTCCACCTATCTGTGCACCTAACTGTATATCATTATACGTATATCTATAACTATCCATGTATCTATGAATGGATAAACCGTAGACTCGAAGCCCAGCGGCGGTGCTTGCAGCGTTTGGCCCGGAGGGGCCCTTGCGGGCCCCCGGTCCGCGTGGGTTCCGAGCCATGGACCCGAGCATCATCCTCAACACCCTGACCGGTATCGATGCAGCATGGCTCTTAAAGAGGGGGGTTTAGGGTTTTGGGGTTTAGGGTTTAGGGCATGGCTTGCTGGCTGACACTAAGAGCCCAGCTGCAAAAAGGGCATGGCTGTTAAAGAGGGGCACTAAACATATTGGGGAGCAAACATATTGGGTAAACAGAATCCCCAATGTGTTTAATATGTTTCCCAAATATGTTCATGGCTGTTAACGAAGGGTTGGAGTGTCTGTAAAGACTGTCCGCTGGTACAGCCTACATAGTTATCAGAGGATATACCCCAAACCTGGATCTGTATCGAAGGTATTCTAAAACATTCTAGGTATTAGGGCTCCTGGGCGAAGCGAACCGATCGGTGCACGGATTTGGGATCTGAGTGCGCGTGACGGAAGGCATGAGAGCACACGGAAGCTATGACACCAGCACAGGGTGATAGGGCTCTTGCAGATCCGCCGTCCCTACACTCCAGATGCATGAAGACTGTTGACACACCCAAAGGGTCCCATGTACCTATATAGTAGAATGTAGGGTTTCTATGTTAGGAATTACGATTATGATTTAGAGAAGTATCCACCATAACAGTACATAGGACTCATCGGGAAAGCCTGGGCAGCAAAGGATAGCATTCTGGCGACAGTTCTGGCGCAGCTCATGCAGAGCAAGCCAGAGCTGGCCCCAGGCCTCGTCAATGCCTCTGGGCGGCACTTACTATAAGGGGCCCAAAAAAATTACCAATACTATTGTGGGGGTTCCTTATTATAATCATTTTACCGGATCAGCCATGCGGGAGCCAAAAAATCATGGTAAAATGGGCTCCAAAGCCTTATTCTAGTCATTAAGGCCTCTATGTTACAAACTTGGCTTTTGCAGGCATGGGCTTTCTAAGCTAGACATTCACACCAGCTTATCGTTGAGATGTTGCACTTCGGAGCCGACTGGCACCTGGCATAGCAAGCTTGAATATTATTAGTAATAATTGTAATAGTAGTAGTTAGTAGTAGTAGTAGTAGTAGTAGTAGTAGTAGTAGTAGTAGTAGTAGTAGTCAATCCTAACTTGCAGCAATCTCGACTCCGCTTTCTCCAGCTATCGCAGGTCTGCGTTCCGGACTTGACCTTCGCCCCTAGCAAGGCCTTGACGGAGAAGCGCTGCATAGGCACCGTAGCGAAGCTGAACCCGGCGCAGGCCTCGGCACACCTCATCCGTGCATGTTCACCGGTGGTTTATGCGCACGCCGTCGTCATCGAACTTGGCGTCCTGAAATGATAAGGCGATGGGTGTGGGCTTCATCAACTGCCCCGAGCTAAGCGCAGCACCTTGGACTGTAGCCTTCAGCCCGAATCTCTGCTGCTCCAAAACCTGGAGCAAGCGTCACCCGAGAGATTGCGAGCCGTTGCCTTATCCTCGTCACGTGTAATTTTCTTGGGGTGGCACGCTGTAGTTCGGGACGGGCATCGTTGCAGCAGGGTTAGTTGCAGAACTACATGGTGCACGATGTAAATCTGGGATGCAGTCATCTCGGTAATCCTGCACACAGAAATCTCTGAATCCCTTTCGAAATGGTGACCTCCTCGCCATTGTGAATCCTACCCGAAACTTCAAGGTTTAGGTATAGGTGCGACATGGTGCGACAACAGCGCATGTTTAATCTTGTCCATTAGCCTATTTGAGGGTTTCTTTTCATTGTGTTGTCATAGGCTCTACGACACTGTGTCTATACACCAAAACCTGAAAAAGCCTCTGATGTGAAGGTCTTTGGCTGCGACGTGACAGTCAAAGCACTTCAGCTTGGGGGCTTCGTCGAAGGTGGGGCCAACCTCAACTTGCAAGCCAGAGCACGAAGGTGTAGAGTGCATACGTTATGAGGTATGTATGTATGTACGTATGTATGTATCTGAGTGTGTGTGTGTGTGCGCATATATATATATATATGCAATATTATGTATGTATAAGGATAGATAGATAAATCGATAAATAGACGCATACATACAAACACCCATCTCTCTCTCCCGCTCTCTCCCTCTCTCTCTCTCTCTTTCTCTGTCTCTCTCGCGCTCTCTGTCTCTCTCTTCTCTCTCTCGGTCTTTCTGTCTGTCTCTCTTGTCTCCCTCTCTCTCGCTTCCTGTGCATACGGCGACCACGGCCTGCAACTGTCTCTGCCCCTAACTAGGCCTGAGGCGCATGTTAAGCATGAGAAGCTTCCCCCGAACAGACACCGTCATATGCCACATCCATCTGAACGCAGCATGCAATGACGCGTTTAAAGCTGGCATGTACAACTGTGGGCTTGTTGGGCGCATCCTGCCGCTGAAGGACAGGAGGTAAACTTCGCCGTGACTTTGAACGATGAGAACAAGCCTCAGGCCTTTGACTTGGCAGACAACAAGACGGGGATGAACGGCCAGATCGGGTGCATGGGCTGTGGAGGGATGCCTTCCATGGGGGACATGGGTCCCGGTTGTGGGATGGGCTGCGGCATGGGCGGCTGTGGCTGTGGCGG
>BGNK01000716.1:57953-69735 GCA_003297005.1 Symbiodinium sp. clade A Y106
GGCTGCGGGGGCTGTGGCTGCGACGGTATGGGTGGCGACATGATGGGTATGATGCCGCCTCAGCTGTTTGCGTCCTGACATTGGCGGCTGATGCGCACATATGTCGATGACTACGTTATCAGTGATCAGGTGCACCGCACACCTGTTCCATTTCGCGGTATTTCGCGGCTTTCCGAGGAATGGGCCGATGGGTGGCATGATGGGAGGTCCCGGTCCGAAAGGCGGTGGAAAAGCCAATGAGGAGGTCCCGGGCCCAGCAGCGGCGGGACTGGCACATGAGTAAGATGTGGAATATTGGACAAAAGTAGCAGTGTAGCAAAGTGGTCCTGTTGACGATGGCAGGGTAATAGAGGCTGGCATTGCGAGAGTTGTCTGACATACACGGGATAGCAGGACTTCTGGCCGGGCCTAGCACATAAGTATACATCCGGGTCCCAAAGAAAAATCTGCAGGCCACCACATGTACAGCATGTGTCTTCTCCCCATGGATGTCTTGCCATCTCAGGTCCTAGGAGAGTTCTACGGGATCATCAAGAGCTACAACCCCGAGAAAGGCTCGACAGGGCCTGCACATGTGCTCGCTTTGTATGGCAAGTCCTCGAGTAGCTTCCAGCAATTAACAACCCCCAGCGCTCGATGCACTTACTCTCAACTAGGAACGAGTCATCTACTGGATCCCTAAGGCATGCTCTGGGCTTACACCGTCCAGTCCCTCTCGGAGTGCCTCTCACATCTAAGCACAGTTTGGGATTCTCCGTCGGAGGCTTCGGCTTCATTGCCTGCGATGCGTTGAAGCAGCAGCACGAGGGCGATGTCTATCTGAACAGCAGGCTCGATGTTCTTTTGTGTGTGTGCCTGTAAACATGTAATTACCGTTGCAGAGGGCTGTGCGATGTTGTCCATGAGCATATGCGCTTTTACACATCGACATGCTCCTCCTGCTGTTGCAGGATCGCATGCTACTCTCGTGTGTTATGACCTATTGATGTACTTTTCGTTTCCCAGACTGCTGCTGTTTGTCCTGCTGGTGGTACATGCTAGGGCTGACTATCGTCTTTGGCACTCTTTACATTACTGCTGTTTTTGTTGAGTTGAGGCTGGTCATCATGGTGGGCGGGGGAGGTGGCGGTTGCAGCACTGCCGGTGATTGCAGCATTGATCTGCCCGTTGTTGCTGCTATGCTGGTATTGCTTTCCGTACCAGAATAGTAATAGTGTTTGTAGGCGATAAGAGCTCATGCAAGAGCAGCTCTGGAGTGGAGTGAGAGCCCTGAGACGATATCAGGCACGTGGGCGAGTTCAAGGTCGGCCAGGAGGTGAAGTTCCTCTGCACGCACGTAAGACGAAAAGCACAGGGTCCTACGCTCCATTGTTTGTTGAGTTCTGGAGTGGAAGGCAGGGTATGGGGTGGGATGATCTGATTGCGGAGTATATCTTAGAAGTCTTCGTCGAAGAAAAGTGTTGGGAGTTACGAGTTGGCAGTCTGTAAGAGGCGTTTCCGATGGCAGAGAGCCCTGTAGGGACCATGCGGGCGGTGATCCAGAGATGTGGGGGAGCAAAGTATTAACATAGGGTTCGGAACATCACGGAACAACTAATACGAGATGCGCTTTGCAGTCACTAGTACGAGTGTAGTATAAGTTCGCTCAAAAGCTCTGTTCCAATTCGTAAGGCTTCTTCAGGCTCCTACATCATGACCGTCAGTATTCAGGATTTGCTCTATTTCCTTCCTAGACCCGCTGCTTTGGGTTTTTGCAGCCCAGATGTGGAAAGATGTCCTAGATGCACTGTAGACATGGGCCACGGCATTCTGGTTTGATTATAAGTTTTTCCGATGTTAGGGCTTCAAGGGTTTAGGCCGACACTCCGGGCCCAGGTTTCAAGCCTTCCTCCATAACGGCCGGCTGCAAGGCATGGATGGGAACAAACGCCCCGATTTTGCTTGCTGCCTGGTGGTTTTTGTGTCAGCCCCGGGCAACGACAGCAAGCAAGACAAACGCACACCACACCGAGACTCATGCGCATTTTCCCCGGCAGCTTGATGCAAATCAGGACCGACAGCTAGTTGCAATAGCTTGCCAGAGAACAGCACCCTGCAGACTGCATGTCGGCATGCGCTGACGGTTTACCTCTAATTCCTCTCCTGCAATTCGGCGCTCGTCATCAGGCCACTCTGAATCCTAATTAAAGCCCGAGCTCTTACCGACTCAGCAGCATCAGCTCGCACCTCAATATCAGATTCAGGGATTTGTGGGTGTAGGCTTAGTCACCCTGACCCCTAAACCGCAGTCTCATGTCTGCGCAGATACAGTCACTTTGTGTGTTGGACAAACTGGTTGTCGCTTCATCGTCATGACAACTCCCTCTAGTCAGGTCTCACTTGTCAGACTCCGAAGCGCATGAATCCGCCTGGATTCTCCGAGTGTGAGCGCCGAAACCGCAGTCTCATTGGCAGGTCGGGAGCTCCAGGTGCCGTAGCTGCACGCTGCTGACATGTGGGCGTTTCAGAAAACGAGGGTCCGGGATCCTTACTATTTCGGCTTTTAAGTGAGGGTCACGTATCTTCTGACACTCTCATGTCTCTCGACAAGCCGTCGACTTGATGTTACAGGGTTTTGGGTATTTCGCTGTCGTGATCTATTGGTAACCTTACTCCCGCAAGTTAATCGAAATGAAATCTCCTCTTTTCCTCCAACATGCTTTGCCGGTCGCTTGGGATTTAGCTGGAGCATAGAGCGCTAGGCCCTAAAACTCGAAAGAGGCGCACTGCCCCTGCTCAGATCAAGCTTCGAAAAACTCAACGATGCCAAACCTGAAATCAGACCAACTAATAGCCGGACGGTATCGTATATTTCGGGGACCTTTGTGCAAGACTACATCTGTATAAGACCCATATCACATTCACACCACGAAATACCACGAACCTCAACCCGTCAATAGTCAGTACTTGTAGACCTTGCAAGGATGCCACGGGGCTTGTGGGCCCACAAAGTGGTGCAGCACCTGGCTTTGCAGAAGAGCAGGCGCCCACAAGTGCTATGATATGCTGCAGGTCCGGAGAATTCGTGCAGTATATTCCTCGTATTATAGCGAAAGGTACAGAGACCCTGCACCTTAGTTTTCATGGTTTGGACCTTTGTGCTTTGTAGCCCAGTTTGCCTGTTTTTGTTTTCACGCGCGGAGCTCCGAAACTACGAGTACTATCTGGGCCCGGACGGCTCACGTCTGCGTGCATAACTTTAAGTACTTTAGGCATGCATACATGCTTCCTTTTCGATATTTGTGCGAAGTTTCGTGGCTCACGTGAAGAAATCGTGCTGGTCAGTCCCTATGAGCAGAACTGCAAGTGTTTGCTGACTACTGGCTTCGTTATTGTACGTCGCAACTCCTCGTCCTCATTGTCCCCCCTGCTCGTGTCGCCTCCTATCACGTCCTACGACGACAACAGCTGCTGCTGTTGCCACTGCTGCATCTCATTACCAGAAATGCTGATACCAAGAGCGTGCTGTTGTGAAGACCAACAAGACTGAGCTCTTGTTTCGCTAGACAAGCAGGAGTGTGGAGCGCAGCGACAACACTGACCTGAGGGTTATTCCCGTATATCTGTATATGTATTGGCACAGCAGAGCCAATTTTAAAAGTTGAATAAGGATCCGTTGCTGGCGGTAGAAAGAAGCAGAACGAACAAACAACGACACTTGTAACCATGGCTTCTGACATCGACTTCTGACATCGACTAGAGAAGTACGGCATACGCAGATTCAGAATATAAAGTGCGAATCAGCATTGCTCTCGATTGCTCACAAGCTTGAAAAAACGCTTGCTGAAGTTGCGCCAGGAGCTCGGTGTCTTCACCGGGAGGATCAAGAATTTCCATCAGGCGACGGCCAAGACACGGCTGCAAACACTCCAATGTCCCGTTCCGTCGTCACATACGAGTACATGTGCATGCATGTGTGTACATATATGTGCATAAACATGGTTACATATATATATGTATGTATATACAGATATGTATGTATGTATGTATGTTTGTTTGTATGTTTCGTCGTATACATGTATACATAATTACACAAAATTCAGACGGAACACAGATACAGATGTGTATGTATTTAATTACGTATACACGCTCCATTACACGCTCCATTACACTTACTACATACATGTTTATACGTACACACGAGTGGGCAGAGATGTCCAGGCAGACCTACATAGATATGTCCGTACATATGTACAGACCTACAGATGTACTTCGTACTTGCATGCATACATACAAATGCATTCATACACCCTATTCGGACCTGAACCCTAAACTTCTAAACCCTGAACCCTAATGCATACATTCGCGCCTGGGGGCCTCATCTGGCTGTGGTAGCCTTTACTTCGGGCATTGGAAGGCTGCGCAAAGGTACTTTGAATCGTCAGTGTCGTAGGTCATACTATGGACTGTAGAGATTTCAACCACTCTCGTTTTCGTCTGGCATTGATATTTCCACTCGGCGTGCCTGCAAATGTCATGACAACAGATTGTTTACGTTCCGGGGTGGATGTTCGTCGTCTTGCTATCTTGGGGATCGGAGCGGCTGCAACGCATCGATTCCATGGGCTGTTGCTTCCTGTACTTTTCTGTATGGCATAGTACAAAACTTCAAGATGCCATGGCAGGACAAAGGCTTCGGCTTCATTGTCTGTGAAGCACTGAACATGCAGGGCTTCCAGGGCGATGTCCCTGGGCATGGATAATCTCGAATTTTTGCAGTTGCAAGACGAGGTTACAACTAGGTTACAGGGTATTGCGATGGAGAGCCTAAGCGACAAAAGCAACATGATATTGCAAACAAAAGGCTTCATGGCCATATGGGGGTCGCTTCACAGCCCAGTGTTCAGAGAGCGAAGCCCGGACGGGTCAGCTTCGAGCAGCCTGGCATGCCCTTCCAAGGTCTTCCTGCATCAGAGGCACAAGGGGGAATTCAGGGAAGGCGATTTCGTCGCGTTCATGGCCGTGCTCCGAAACGGAAAGCTCCAAGCCAAGGACCCGTTTAGGTTTCACCGCTTGCAGCAGTCATTCGTTCCTCCCGCAAGGACCTCGAGCAAGCACCCCCAGGTGGTGACGGAGGTTTAGGCATGGGCGCTGGCATGGGTCCAGGTCCCATGGGCTGTCCAGGTTGTATGGGAGGCCCTATGGGCGGTCCATGCATGGGTGGGCCCATGGGCGGCCCGATGGGTGGTTGCATGGGCGGCCCGATGAATGGCCCTATGGGCGGCTGCATGGGCGGGCCTGGACCTATGGGTTGCGGCAAAGGCTGCGGCAAGGGCTTCGGCGACAAGGGCAAAAATGCCGGCCGAGGCCCCTATTGATTCTGATCTTTCGCATCGCTCTTCAGTCTCCTTGCATGCAGAAGAGTGCGTGGCCGCCATGCGCATGAATACCGTTACATGTACCAAGATAGGCAAGAGGTTAATGGTAATCATGACGAGCATTGCTCCATTGCTTCAGCCATCATCCGCATCTGCATGGAGTAGATTGAAGAGACTCAGCTCGCCAGCTGATTCTTGTTTAGCCCAGCATGGGCTATCCTGAGAGTAGTGCCGTATACAAGCTAGAACTGCAAGACCCAGTCGAGTTGCTGCCATTGTACCCGATTGCATTCAATCAGCCCCGTTTATCATCGAGTTGATTCAGGCTTCTGATTCCGCAGACTCTGGCCTTGCCAGAAATGGCACCCACGTCGCCTAGCGAGCGATCCAATGGCGCGTTCAAGGTTTCAGGTTTTGGTTTCACACCTCAAGAGACACGGATGTATTAGCAGTTGCAAAGGAGAAAAGTTTTGCAGCACGGGGTGTGCTCCGTGGTACTACTGATTCAGGTGCTCGATTTTGTGCTGTGTGCCAGCCATTGCAACCATTTCAAGAAGCCACTCCTTGAGCCATCACAACTCCGAGAGCCCCGCTGAGCTGCAGGAGGTTGATTCATTGCGCTGACGGGGCGATGACTGCACCACACAGCTTTGAAATAATTGTCCCCCACTAGCCCTATCTATTCCCACCAGAATGAGGCCTCTATTCTAGGTGCCGGGCAGGATCTTGGTGAACCCCCGAGCTGTAGGCATTCAGAGTTGGAGACGCCCTCGCCGTACGCAACGAGAGTGGAGCACAACAAGACACAGTTCATGGGGATGTTGGCCACCAGATGGTGGACATACATAGGGCAGACATTTGAACCCTTTTGGAGCGATAATGTAGAAAAATCAAAAGTAGACTTTAAAGCATACTAGTTTGTATGAACTGATGTAGACCTTCGACTGCGCTAGTCCTGGATATCCTAAGATCCTTCTTCAAATTGTCACAAAAGTCAGACCTCATAGATTCCCAAACTTGCCGTGACCTCTTGGTGCTTGCTCATGCTTTGCTGCACTGCCCCACGGCCATGTCCGTGGGAAGCCTAGCATCTGGCGAGCCAAGGGAGAGTCTCAATAAAGGTCTGCTCAGTTTCTGGCATCAAGCTTGGACTTGGATCTCAGTGGTTTCACAACTTCCGGGCCTCCTGACGTGGGGAGGCGCGAGTTAGTTCCAAAGAGAACTTGAAGCATTTCCGGTGTCGTGTGCACTCGATGGGGTGTGGTGCATCGCAGCAGCCGCCGCAATCCTCTGCAGCAGTTGTGCCTGCACCGTCTTCGCCCAATCACCAGACTCAGGACGAGGCAGATGCTCCTGTCAAGACCCAGGCACCATCGGAAGGGGTGGCGCATGTGGCACTCGACCAGGCCGAGGCAGCTCCTGTTACGACCCAGGCCCCATCGGCCGTGGAAGGGGTACAGAACTTCGATCCTCTGAAGGCAGCTGTGGAGCGCAACGCGCAGTATGTGAAGGAGCACAAGCTGGTGATGGCCTCCCGCCAAGATGAGCAGAGCCAGGTCTTCAAGATCGAAGCAGCCTTTAGATCCCTGGACAAGGACCACAGCGGATTCCTAGATGAATCGGAGATTTCGCAGGGGCTGCAGAACGCTGGCATCGATCCCCCGGCCGACATGGCCGCCTTCATGACAGAGGTTGACACAAACAGCGACGGCAAAGTCGACCTCACCGAGTTCATCCGCGTCGCAGGGAAGCTGCTGGACCCCGGAATGGGCAACGCCCTCAAGTCTCATGCGAACCACCGGCGCTGGATGGAGATGATCGCGAAGAGCTCCGGAATCCCTCATGTACCAACAGTGGAGGGTGAGGCAGATGGCGAGGTGAAGGAAGCCGACCGTCAGAATGTCGCAGACCTGATGAACTCTCGCAGTTGGGATAACTTGTACGATCTGTTTGACGACAACGTGAAAGCAGCGTTCCCGAAGGACCAGTATCTTCAGGCCATGAATCATTGGGTCCAAAGCAACACTGTGATTTCGCTCCCCGGCGGTGACGAGGGCTACTGGTTCAACTACTTACTCACAACCGAAACGGTGGTCTCCGTCTCGAGACAAAAGCTCGCATTCATGTTGGTGAACGGTAAAATCATCGGGATCAACCCAGAAGCCCAGGCGGAGTCCACCCCTATTCAGGACCCGCTAAGCGTTAAGTACGGGGTGTACTTTGATACACGAAACGCCACGCCGCACCACAACAAGTGGCATGCCAAAATCGGTGCTGAAGACGAGTACCTTGTTGTTTGGCCGAAACCGTCGGCGCCCCACCAGAAGTTCGAGCTATTCAGTTTTTACCTTGAACGGGATGGACACAAGATCGAGTTGGAGATGCTGGATCTGACGGAGGAAAGCGGCGAAGTGCAGCCGCCTCACAACCACGTACACGTTGCGAAGGCTGTTGGCCCCGGCACGATCATCATCGAGCTCAAGTACGTGCACCTGCCGCGGCGGGTGGAAGTGTACAACGAGGCCACTCCACAGAAGTACTTTGTAGAGGACAGTCAGCCGCTGGAAGGGAAGTACAAGCCCCAGCTCATGCCGCACGGGGCGAAGTGGCAGGAATTCTGCTCAAAGGGGGACCTCACGTGGCACAGGGACACGGAGAACATTATCATGTTCGCGCAGCGTGCTTGGAAGCACATCGCATCGAACCACCGGTACGACAACTCGGCAGAAACTTCGGCACGCATGACACTGGACGACATCGTTGAGGGCGGGCTGTCGCACTGCGTGCAGCGGTCAATCATGTTCAACACGGTTATGACGGCCAACGGTATTGACTCTCGTTACAATGTGACAAACGCGCACACGTTTCCCAACATCCTGATCCCTGGCTGCGGCTGGGTTCCAATGGAGCCCACAGGAGACATATGGGACATGTGCGATAACTGTGACTGCAATGACCACGTGATCTACATCGGCTCGGTCCCCCAACTGACGTGGAACACTCTGGGAATCCAGGACCAACTGCTCGCCGAGGCGAAGAACAAGCTCATGCGGTGCTTCAATGAGAAGGACGACCTCGAGGGCGAGATCGGCGATGCCTTGATGGCATACTGGCCGACATCGTACGAGCAGTTCAAGAACTTCGGCGACGTGACTTTCGTGAAGGAGGGTGTATTCAAACAGACGCTGGGCCCGGACATTCTGCCAGCATGGATGGGTGTCACCCCGCCGCCTGTTGTGTACCTTGTCTGCACGTTTGCGAATCACGGCGGCAAGCAGTTCTGCTTCCAGCTGTGGCTTGACGGCGGCAAAATCATCGGGATGATGCTGGTGAGCCCGGAGGAGTTCGACAAGAAGGAGGACGAAAGCCAGGCCGATCCGAAACCCGCAGCCAAGGGGTTCGGCGGGAACAACCCGCACCTGATCAACTTGAAGCTAGGGAAGGGCAACAAACCAGCAAAGTTCTACTGGGAAGACGTGCTCGCATCGCCTGGGAAGGTCCAGCTCTCACCCATTGAAGCCTGGTCGAACCAGTTCGGGTACAAGTACGAGTAACGAGAAGAAAAGTGGCGCGCGGGTGCAGAGAGGTTCTAAGAGAATTACAAGCAGCCTACGGACTGGCCCATGCTGTGGTCTCCCAGGAAGATGTCGTAAGTCGCATTAAGCGGCATAGGCATAGGCATGACAAGGCAACATCAAAGTTGAAAGGAGATCAAATGAAGTAGGGTTAGCTACCAGGTTTTGATTTTAATTTTGGGGAAGCAGACATACGGCTCCTGAGGAAGTTGGTGAATATATGTACAGGTTTGTATACATAAGTAATAACTTACTTCCGTGCATACATGCATACATACATCCACGCATACATAACTACATACATACACATATACATACATGTGTATGAATGTATGTCTGTGTGTGTATATATATATATATCCATACATGGTTGTGACAGTGCCAATGCCAGTGTTCAGGACACCTACTTCACATAGACTCAGCAGAAGGCCTCAGCACAGAAACATGGATCCGAGGCCCCATGGCTGAGCAATGCTGATATCGGCGACCACATTGCTTTTTGGGGCTCAGGGCATGGCCCGTGACAGATTCTGTGGTTGAGGTGGTGACAACCGCAATGTCGATGGCCACGGCGTTGGTATATGCTGTTTTCTTGTACTATTACTGCACACCTGTCTATCAGCAGCATTTTATCATGAGAACTCCTAAAGACATGTTAACTTAGAGTAGAAACCGCGGCCCAGAGCCTCAGGTCACAATATCCTCTAAGACCAGCTGCGAGCTGCGCGTGGTCAGCGTCTCGGGTTGGGGTGGGTGTACATATCAGGGGCCCGGGAAGGAATCCTGCATCTTGGATCATCTTGGTTGGACGTGAGTTCTTGGCGATCGGGTTGTTGGGCTTTAGAGGCACACGACTCGAGACTTTTAGGGTTTACGGCGTTTCGGGTTCTCAGACTTCGAAAACCTCTACAGGAGCTTGTCGTAAGTTTAGAAGCATCCGTATGTATAGAAACAATTGTATCTGTGTTATATATAGATATGTACATGCACTGCTCTGCTCTACTTGTTGCTTCGCGTGAACCGTTGAGTGAGGCTTAGGGCGGAGTGCTTGATACTTATGCTGCCTTTCATGGCAGTCTCTCTTTTAGACAGGCTCCCCATCAGACTGGCGAGGTCGCGGCGACGCGTGCGCCACACCTTGCAGACCTGCGATGGTTGCACAATTCAGAGAACAAATGGCGTCCTGCTTGAGCTTCAGGATGTTGCACGAAATCACAATCTGTTCCCAGCTGAGCATGGAATCAGTTCTGTTTGAGTGACGCTTGAAGAGAATCGAGCTGTGCCTGTCATCTGCCGTGGCCAAGCAGAGCCCACCGGAATGGTGCAGAAAGTAGCTTAGGGCAGCATTTCCTTCGACGCCGTAGCGCCCCGCCATGAAGTACCTGTGGCTCGTTTTCGTGGTGGCCGTTGCGGATGCGAGCATACGCTGGTTGCCCGCAGTAACCAGCGAGGAACCCAGCAGCATGCCAGCAGGGCAGATGATCATGACCGTGATGGTGATCTCGTTCCTTGCGGCTCACGCCGCTGTGTGCTGCTTGACCAGGAAGTTCAACCATGTCCAATGAAGCAGGGGCCGGGAGTGGGCTCCCACAACAGGGAAGTGTCTTGTTATCTTCTTGACGAAACATTCTACCGGTCTTGGGGTGCTCTTGTCTTAACACAGAGTAAGGTGATGATGCCTGGAGGTAGTCACCATCATCATTACTCGTACCACCAGCGGCAGCTATCAGCGTCATCACCATCTTCATAATCTTCATTGATATTAAGATGCAATCAAGAGGACAGGAATCAGAGCCAGGGCAACGCAAGTTGTCATGACGATTCTGATAAGCCGGCTAAGGCTTCTCTTGGTATGGTTACTACCATACTATTTTAGGGGTTCCTTATTATAACTATAGTATAATGGGCCCCAAAACCCTCACCCAGGTTGGCATTTTCACAAGCGACGCCATGTGGCCGACTTTTACAAGCAGGCGATTGCAGAAGCCGGCTCGTCGACTACGGCACCTCGGCCAGCAGACCTTTTGCAAGAAGAGTCTTTCACAATGCCCTTGATGCCTCTTGGTTTTTGTTCAGTTCCTTGGGCTTCTCAGCATCCAAGCCGAGCTTCGAAATGAGATGTCAGTTCTAGTCTCGAACGCGCTCGGACCGGGAGCTCGAAAGAGCGCACAGTGTCAGCAGCTCTAAGGACTACTACACCGTCGGTCTGGACGACGAGCCCATTGAGCATACATGGCGTCGAAGCCGTGTTTATGGGGTTGGTGGGCGTGTAGCAAACCGTAGACATGGCCAGTAGCTGTCCTGGCTAAGTTAACAGCATGTCCCCACATGCAAGGATGCGTAGATGTACCCGAACAGATCCAGCGAGCGAGATAAAAACAAAGGACAGAACAGACGATAGCAGAGAAACCAAGCACCGTCGCGCGAGTGATTCAAGCGGAGCCTCCAACCTTAGCAGAGAAATACACCGGGTTTAAGGGTTGAACCACAGGGTGTTCCAGATAAGAAACCCAAGGCACTACATGGTGCGTCGGCAAGCCGGGGACATTGGTGTCAAGGCAGACCAGCTTCCCCGACGAGAATTCAGATTCTGTGGATGGTTATGATTCCACAGGCTCGCGAAATCAGGTTCCTGTCTCATGCCAGCGCCGCGGACATGCTTGGAGTCATAGGTGTTCCGCGTGGATAGAGAGAAACACACGTTTCCATCCATCCATCCATCCATCCATCCATCCGTCCATCCGTCCATCCGTCCATCCGTCCATCCGTCCATCCATCCATCCATCCCTCCATCCCTCCATCCATCTATTTATCCATACATGCATACACACATATAGCAATATATATATA